>JADBJO010016038.1:0-12500 GCA_016801955.1 Conus betulinus | reverse complement strand
TCGCCTCTGTGTTCAGCGCAAGGAAGAAGGCGCTGAACACAGAAGCGATCAAAGCTAAGTGCATTTTCGTTATTTAGTTCATTTTTGTTGCACCTGAAGAAGACCTAAGAGGTAGAAACGCGTTGTAGTTTGTCTTGTGACTCGTTTGTCCACGTTTCTCTGGGCGGTTCGCTGACATTTATTTAAGATTTGTTTAGATTTCCGCCTGCAGTCGTTTCACTTTGCAACTAGATCTCTTGTTCCTGTTATTAATCTTCTTCTTCTTCTTCTTCTTTCTTCTTCTTCTTCTTCTTCTTCTCCTATTATCATTATCATGGTTGGTAATTACGACTTTTTAATTATTAAGAAAGCTTAATTCCCATTGTTAAATCCGACGTTAGTGTTACGCCTCTTATCTCTCTATCTGCATGTTAAACATTTGTTTCCCAGTTACCTAAACATTTTTAACTCTCCAATTTGGTGTGTTCATTTTCCTTTCATGGATCTACAAAGACTTCTCTCTCTCTCTCCCTCGAAGATTCATGAAAAGAAAGAGTCCGTTTTTTTTTTGTGTGTGTTTTTTTTTCGGTCTGTCTGTCTGTTTTCTTTTAAGTTCTGATATTTCATTAAAATGGGAGATTCTTCTTTTAGTTGTCTTGGTTTTTTAAAATATCCAACATACAATGTTCGAAACGCTTACAATTTGCTATTTGACACGAAAATAGAAACCTTTTTTTTGTTTTTTTTTTTTGTTTTTTGTGGCATCAGTTATCGGATCAATGGAGCACCTAAGGCGGTCTTTTTTCTTTTCTTTTTTTTTTTTTTTTTTCTTTCCCCCTAACGCCAAAATCCACCTCTTCATTTTTTGGTGCTTCACACTGTCCTCTCATCTGCCAAAAAAAAAAAAAAAAAAAAAAAAAAAAAAAAAAAAAAAAAAAAGAATTTCCACTACTAGCTTTTTTTTTCTTTTTTTCCCAAACAGTCTCATACACACCATGCATAGTCTGTATGTTCTCTTACAGATGGACACATTTTTGCTGATTTTAGTGTTTTAGCGTTTGATACAAAGTGTCTGGGTTGTTAATGTTTAATGTGTAGTGTACTGGCACATTCACTCTGATGTGTTGCATATACTAAAAAAACAACAATGATGAAACAAAAGAGTTAATTATTTCCTGTTTTTTTTTCATTTTGTGTTATACACACTCACACACACTCACTCTATCTCCCTCTCCCCCCCCCCCCCCCCCCCCCCCCCCCCCCCCCCCCCCCCCCCCCCCCCCCCCCCCCCCCCCCCCCCCCCTCACCACACACCAACAACGGCAGTTACATGTTGAAGTCACTGTACCAAAAAAAAAATTTATGCGTAGCACATAATTCCATATGTACGCACCAGGCGTGCGCATATTGTTGGTCCCGATTGCCCATCTCCCTCTTCATCCCTCTACCAAAAGCGCGTGAGCACTGCTCACATCACCCATCGCCACGACCCACCCACCCAAACATCCCCCCCCCCCCCCCCCCCCCCCCCCCCCCCCCCCCAAGGAAAAAAAAGTTAGCAAGAGAGAGAGAGAGAGAGAGAGAGAGAGAGAGAGAGAGAGACAGACAGACAGACAGATAGGCCGTCAGGCAGACAAGCAGACACACGGACAAAGATTGCGTCTTTTGCAAGATTTTAGGGGTTGTTGTATGTCGTCTCACCCGTGGGCTGTTCCCCGATGAAGCCAACCTTGTTGCGAAAAGAAATGGTCCACAAGGAAGACATGAGGAGAGCCAAGAAGCGAGATAACAGGCATATGAACTCTCCCTCCTCAAATCCCCCCTCCCCTTCCACAGATCTCAGGTCCCTCCCTTTCTCCCACCGCGCAACTCTCCCCGAAGAGAGATACCCCCCCCCCCCCCTTTCTACCCCTCCCTCCCTTTCACACCTAACACACGGACAATACGAGAATTTTCCCCCTCCCATCTCTCTCCCTTAAAAAAAAAAAAAAAAAAAAAAAAAAAAAAAAAAAAAACTTGCATTTTCTTCGCGATTTACAGTCTTTCACCTGTTTGGGGAAGTTTTCCTTTTAACCCCCTCCGAACGTTATACTCTTTCTCAAAAATGAGTTGCAGAGGGATACCCGTGTTGTTTTTTTTACAAATACTAATACACATTTTATTCAGTAATATGATAAAATTGATATACTTATAATTTGTCTTCGAAACAATGGATTTATTGATGCCAAATAATACATCTGTGTTTGATAATTTAATCTGTGCATGTGTTTCTAAGTAAATTTGTTCTCAATGAATCTCCAAAAGTTTGTAAACGATTGGACACTCGCAGAAAAAGTGTTCAATGAAATCAGTTGTGTCAGGACAGTACGAGCATTTGTTTGAGTCTTTTACTTTCATTTTACTAAGCATAATATTAGTAGGATATATTGTGTAGTATTTTCCAGTGGAGAACTCTGAGTCTTACCTCTTTTGTGACGTCTGTAGCTCGACACCATGTAGGTTTGTCCAAGTCTATACCAACTTTTCTCTTCCAGAACGCACATGCAGTAGGTGTTTGAGTTTCCTTATGTGACATAATTAAATTTCTTATTTGTTTAGGCTTTGTATTTAACAGACTGGCAAACAGGGGGGGAGCGTCCCAGATCCTCTTTCTCCTAACTGGATCCACTGGATCCATTGCGCAGGTATGGAGTTAATCAAAGCATTGTACTGGAACAATGTAAGGGCTCTGTTCTGTCCAACCATTTCCTGCATTTCTTTTAAAGTCAGTAGTCTATTTTCTCTTTCATGAATTATATCCTTAAGTTGCTTAATACCATTATTTACCAGTTTTTGAAATATAATACCTGATTTTTATAGTGAATTAGATTATTATGGAAAAAGGTATTGACTGTGTGAAAATTGCTTTTGTTGATATCATCCAGTTTTATCAATATTTTGTGATTTAGATAAAACTGCTAACACTTCTTTCCAGAATTCATTCCTGATTAAACTACAATCCTTCAGGTCTTTGGCTCTGCAGTTTATACAAAAAGCATCTGTCTTTACGAGGTGTTGTAATGCCATCTGGGTATTAATGCCCAGTTTTCTTGCTCGGTGGCTTTAAAGAGTTTGCCCGCCCACTGCAAATACAAGCAGTTTTGAAAGTTACTCAGATTAATCATACCAAGTCCTCCTTTCTCCACACTTGCTTCCATTACTTTTCTTTTGACTTTTTCGAAAGCTTTTTATTGTTAAATCTTTTCTTCCACAGAAATTTGTAAAGGGTTGAGTTAACTTTGTTTAGCACATTATCTGGAAGTCCTATACATTGCATGACATAAAGAAACTGACTAAGTAAAAATGTTTTTATTACTACAATCTTACCTCGGATACTGATATCCCGCTTACTCCATTCTCGAATCAATTTATTCATTTGACACACCCTATGACTCCAATTATCTTCAATATTCCTAGCCATCCTATCACGCTGGAAATAGATGCCTAATATCTTTATTTTATCTACTGTAGTGAAAGGAAGCTCTGGTTCTCCTATCTGCCTTCCCATGGGTAAAGCTTTCGTTTTCTGTACGTTTAATTTTAAACCTGAGAAACTTTGAAATGTTGTAAAGATTTCTAAAGATTTGACCATATCTCTTTTATCTCTGAGGAATAGAGTTGTATCGTCTGCCATTTGTTTGATTTTTAGAGAGTATCATTATGTGGAACAGTGGTTGGGACGTGGATGCCAGATATGGAGCTATTTCTAACTTTAATCGCTAACAACTCCACTGCCAGAACAAAGCCTAACGGAGAAAATGGGCACCCTTGTCTAATTCCACAAGAAAGATTAAACGGTTCAGATATCCATCCCCCATGATTTATTGAACTAGCAGGGTTCTTTGTCAGTATGGCAACCATTTTCGAAATTCAGTTCCGAAGCCAAAAACTTTAAAAGCATGCAAAAGAAAATCTCTTGACAATGAGTCAAAGGCTTTTGAAAAATCAACCGCCAGCAAGTAACCAGTTTTATTTGTTTGGTTAAGGTAATTGACTGCATCATCTATTGATGGTATTATTGTTGCAATGTTTCTGCCTTTGATATAGCCTACTTGGTCGTTGTTAACTAATTTGTGGATGACTCTTCTGAGTCTTTCTGCCAATACTTGGCCAGTATCTTGTAATCAGTGTTTGTTAGAGTTATAGGTCTCCAATTAGTCAGTTTATCTCTATCAAGTTCTTTTCCTTTGTGTAACAATGTTATTATGCCTTGCTTTTGAGTATAAAACTAGTTCTCCTTTATCAAAAGATTCCACATACGAGTTTGTTAAGACTACTTTTATTTGATTCCAAAAAAAATTGAGGAACTCAATAGTAATTCCATCGCTCCCTGGCGCTGATCCATTTTTCATCTTACTTAAGGCGTTGTTGTTTTCATCAGTAGTGATCATACCCTCGCAACTGGAAACGTCATGTTCTTCCAAACAAGGGATGGTTTCATGTTCTAGAAACACATCAACAGATTCACTAACGTTGTTTACTTCAACTGGCTGATTATACACATTCTTATAGAATGTTACCTGTTCTTCTAAAATTTGTCGCTGATCTGTGATTACTTCTCCTGTATCTTTACACAACCTTGTGTGATGACTTTCTTCTTTCCTCTTGCTTTTTCTAGATTGCAGAAATATTTAGTGTTACGTTCACCCTCTTCAATCCACTTAATTCGTGCTCTCACCTGAGCACCTTTGGCTTTATGTGCTTGTAGTAATTCTAACTTTTGTTTTAATAATAAATATTGTTCTTGATTATCTTTACTCGTGGGATTAAGAATCATTTGTTTTTCAATTTCCAGAATTTCAAACTCTAATTTCTTTCATCATTTTTTTTTCTCTTATTGGCTAGTAGTTTACCATACTCACTACAACAATCTCTAATTTTGATTTTACATAATTCCCAAGTATGCATATATGATGAGTTGGAATCTGAAGGTATTTCAAGTTCTCTGTCTAATAAATCATTCATTTTCTGAACGAATCTTGGATCCTTAAGTAACTGTTATTAAATTTCCAATAGCTAGGCCCACGAATAAAGTCACTGCTGTCAAGTTCTAATAGTACTGCTTTGTGGTCCGAGTGAGGGAAGTTGATGTGTTCACACAAAGCACTTAGTTGACGCATTCCCTCGGATAAAAAGCAATAATCTAAGCGACGGGCGATAAAGGGATTTACTCGAGACCATGTGAAGTCTTTTTCGCTTTTATGAAATGCTCTCCACATATCTGTGAGTTGTAGACTAGCAACCGTATGGTTAAATAATCTCACTCTGAGTCAGTATGGATATGACCTGATATGATGTCCAATTATTACTAAGAACACGGTTAAAATCACCAACCAGAAGAAGATTGTTTTCACTGAATTCACTCAACTTTTCCTGTAAGTTTTTCATGAACGACATTTTTTTTTCACTTGAGTTGTTGGGAGCATAAATATTTCCTAATTTGAAAATGTATTCATTATGGTTAACTGAAACTACAAGAATTATTGCAGGCAATTTCTAATCTGACTTCTCCTTCAAAATGTTTAGCTATTAAAATCACTTCTCCTTGACTTCTATTTGTGCCTTCGTTGTAAAAAATTCGTCCCCCCCCCCCCCCCCATTTTTCCCATGACACTAAATCACTAGTTGTTATGTGTGCCTCTTGCAAACATGCTATATCAAATTTCTGACCTTTTAGATAATGAAATACTGAATTTCTTTTAAATTTATTTTTTAAACCTCTGACATTACACAGCATATGCGTATTTTATCCATGAATCATAAAGTATTTCTTTTAAGTGTAATATTTTTTACAGTACCTGAGTAAAACACAAGTATATCTCATTCCAGGCCATAGTCCGTAACACTAGCGAGGTCAAAATCCCGGGTCAGTCCACTGCCTGCAATGTTTCATCCCCCCGTGTTACCTTTCTTGTTAGCGTTTGCGCTTGTAGGGGGTGAGTTACAGAGATCCTGGCCCGTGTTCCTCTTTTTAACTTTGTCCTTCCCCGTCACCTCCCGGGGACTGGTGCCCTCCCAGGAGCAGGGCCGCTTCGGTGTCTCGGACCTGTGGCGACGTTTGGACTGAAGGTGGAAGGAAGAGGTGAGCGTCGTCTGGCGTTCCCCTGGTCGACCCCTGGACTGCCCGCTCTCCTCCCCTCTCGCCGTCTCGCTCTTGTCGGACCGGGAACTGTCTCCTTCCTGTTCCTCACTTTCACCCTGCACAGCCACACTCTCACTCACACTGGTATTGTTAGGAGTGGATGGTGTTTCCAGCTGGCACAATGGATCTCCTTGCTTGTGGCCAGTCTGTCTACAAGCCCTACAGACTATTTCTTTTACACACACTGAAGCGTGGTGACCTGTGTCCAGACATTTTGAGCAAATTAGTTGTTTGTTCTCTGCCTTTTTCTGCTCACGGTGGTATACCTTGGCAGTGAACACACTAACCTGAGCGTTTTTTCAAGGGGTACGGGTGGAAGCGTTATGAATAAGAAACGTCTTCCTGTAAGGAAACGGGTTAATTTTCCGTCCGCGTCTCTGGCTCTTTCTTTCCGCCTTTATCGCCGATCGTAGGTCACATCCAATTTTAATGAGAGAATGTTCAATCTCTGAATCGGCAACTGAAATTGGCAAATTGTCTATCCAGACTTTCGTGAAGGGCTTTTCTTCGCCAGTATCATCTCTCAAAGTAAAGGGATTGGTACTTGACAACTGCACAACAGAACCTCTCACAACAATACCTTGCACAGGAGAGTTTTGCCCTGGCGTCCTGCGTTGCGGGATAGATCCTCCACAAGCTTCCAATCTGTTGCGCTCCCACCACAGACCCTTGGCCAGCAACCCGCTCACCTGCCAGGCAAATCTCGAACACGAAGGGCCGATTGTTCGACGAGTCCGGAATATTTCTCGTCTTCACGAAAACAGGAGAAACGCCTATCGTGGACATCTTTCAGCTTCGCAGGAGCAAGCCACGAAGTCAAAGAAAAGCGAATAATGACGGGTCACTCGAATCGGAATCGCGTAGAGGACTGCACGCGTATCGAAATTCAAAAGCCAAAAGTTTGAAGCGAGCGACGCTAGTCGAGATTCATACGAAAAAAAAAAAACGGCTAAGTCAGAAAAAAAAAAAAAAAAAAAAAAAAAACACTCAGCCTGCATTCAATGTTGCGGAGAGAACAGAACTCGTGACCGCTCGCCACGGCTGTCTCACGCTGAATCGAAAATAGAAACCTAACAGAAGATAACAAAACAATAACATGAATAAAGACGACGACGACGACGACGACGGCGGCGACGACAACGACGATGTCGACCAAGGGAAATTAAAAAAAAAAAAAAAAAAAAAAAAAAAAAAAAAAACAAAAAAAACGAACAAAAGAGAAGGAGAGAACGAATGCAAGAAAAAAAAAAAAAAAAAAAAGAAAAAAAAAAAAAAAAAAAAAAAAGAACGAGGAAAGAGAGAGAGAGACAGAGACAGAGAGAGAGAGAGAGAGAGAGAGAGAGAGAGAGAGAGAGAGAGAGAGAGAGAGAGAGAGAGACTCAGAGAGAGATGAACTCACTTGTTCATAGAGCTTCGCAGAGAGAGAGAGAGAGAGAGAGAGAGAGAGAGAGAGAGAGAGAGAGAGAGAGAGAGAGAGAGAGATTATGTATACACACAGATGTCCTTTATTTGATCATACATTTATTTTCGCCCCATTCATCAGTCTGACAGAGGTATGATGTTTGGCCTCTAACTAATGCACACTTGTGTCATCTACACGCTGTCATGCACATATGAAAATGACACAGCACCAAATTCTTAAAACAAATCGAACAGTCAACCATCATCCGAAAATGAGCAACGTGACAACCATACAGTGGAAAAGTCGGCACGGTTGAATTTCAAGCATGTCGAGGGTTCCTCAATTTTAGACGCATATTTCAATTTGTTTAAGAAACCTTTTTTTTTTTAACGCAGACTCGTTCATTTAAAAAAAAATTCCATATTGGTTATGGTTTACAAATTATGTTATAAAACGAAAAATGCTATGACTAACACACATGTCATCATGGCCAAGTGTTACAAATGAATCATTTAAATGCAAATTTTCAGTATTCAGATATCTTCCATCCATAGGACGGGTAAATGCAGTAAAAAGACAACCTGTACATCGAAAAAATAAAATACAGTTTTTTTGTGTTTCGTTTTGTTTAATTTGTATGTCAAACAAAAATTAATGTCTGAATGAATAATCAACCAAACCAACACGTAAACGATCAAATGGATCAGTAAGTATATAAATTAGTAGATGATTACAATAAATAAATAAAAATAAATAATAAATAAATAAATGAATTACGAAATAGATCGATATTTAAAAAGAGAGACTAAGTAATGTCAAATTGAGCATCTCGGATGGCTGGGTATCTTCATTATCAAATGAAATAAACAGGACTTACCTGTAAGTTGTAGTTTAATTTGGATTATTTAGAGCATAGTGTTTGGAAGTAGCGTTCCCAAGCATACTCACCAGAGCCGAGATTAAATACCACCCAAAATCGCCCGGCGCGTCCTCCATCTGGTATGTTCTGGCACCAACTGAGTATGTTCCCGCGCACAACATATCTTACGTGAAAGTGGAGGAACTAATTGCTCTGTAGCACTTCTTCAATTCTATATCTCGCGTTCATTGGGGGGTATAATGGCAAACATCGAACTTGTGATAGCAGTTACACTGAAATGGACATTGTGGATACGGGTACGGACAGAAAATGAAGAACGGCATTAATTTGGCAAGAACTGGATGTGCTTTAGTAATGGTGGCTGAGAGAGAGAGAGAGAGAGAGAGAGAGAGAGAGAGAGAGAGAGAGAGAGAGAGAGAGAGTGTGTGTGTGTGTGTGTGTGTGTGTGTGTGTGTGTGTGTGTGTGTGTGTGTGTGTGTGTGTGTACAAAGTGCATTGTGTGCATTCCTATTCCCTCATGTTTGTATTTGAAATACAACGTTAGCAAATTTGATAATGCAAAGACACAAAAGAAATGGCTATGGTCTAAAACATCAATTCATAGTTGTTTTTTTTGTTAGCAAGTATTTGTATGAATACAGGGAAATTAGTCGCAGAAAACATGTTGCCCCTGCTTCTGCTGTTGCAGCTTCTGTTTCTAATATCTATCATGCTGCTGTTCCTGCCGCTACACTCCTGCTACTGCTACTACTATGCTCTCGATGCTGCTGCTGCAACTGCTACTACTGCTTCCAGTGAAGTTTAGCATATTTTGTGACGTGATGAGGCAGACAGAGAGAATTACTTAGCTCCACTGTCTGTTTTGTTTTAGGTCACATGGACAATGTAACAATGAGGGATGTTTCTGTCATTCGCTAAACTTGTTATGCTGTCACATGTTAAATTCTTTACTTGCATTATGTTTCCTGGATTAGTTGGTGATTATATGGATAACCGATCTTTCAAAAATGGATTATGCCACAGAGCTTATTTCAGCATTAATGTCCGCTGTCTGTGTTTTTAACATTAATTTGTGCCAACAGGGGCGGATCCATGGAGTCTCAGAATTCACACACACACACACACACACACACACACACACACACACACACACACACACACACACACACACACACACAGGCCACCCCCTCCCAGATAGTCTTCCTAAGTTGAATTTAGGTAAGACATGTGAGATTCGAATTGAAGCTCAGGTTGCCCCACATTGCTCCTTTTGTTTTCATTTGAAGGTGGAAAGACATTTGCTAGAATCTCCTACCGCGTGGAGCACTTTGTGCCGTCAACATAGGCTGCTGTTATTTTTTGTAACACATCCTCACATCACACCATCCATTCCCCCATCTCAAAAAAGTCATCAGACTGGTTGAACACCATGCAAACTCACCATATATTTTACACTAGTAGAAAGAAATTCATGGAGAGCGTGGCAGCAGCAGAGAGTCCCAGAAGAGAAGCCCCCTTCAAGCAAGTGTTTCGGCCCTTTACTCCTGACACTCTAGGGGGGTTGGGCCACACCCGTTTCATGACTCCGGATGTCCCGCTGCTGCCCCTTTTTTTTCCCATCTCGGGACGAGCCATGGCTGGGATTCGAACCCACGCCCTTCTGGACATGCTCATTTTCAACTTAATGACTCGCGCACTAACCACTGAGCCAATGGGACACCTGATATTTGTAGGAAATTTTATAAGCCTTATGAAGTTCACTTTTGTTCCTCCTTGACCAGATCCAGCTTGAACACCTCTCTCTGCTGCTTCTGCCATTTATTTCAGGGCTCTGGTTTTCCCCTCCCTGCAACTGAGAGCTGTTTCATGAGGCTGTATGCAGACGTTCCTACAAACCCCCTAGCTCCAATTTGTGCTGTGAGGACTTTGACCTGATAGCCTTCTCTCCTCAGGCTGTTTGCCAGATCATCATACTTTTCAGTCTTGTAGATTTGAGCTGTCTCCATTCTGTTCTCATATGGCACCGTGAGCTCGATCATGATCAGCTGCTTGGTTGACTGAGAGTGGACTACTATGTTGGTCTCATGCCACTCTTGTTGATGATCTCTGGGTGACTCTTCCATTCTGGGAGGTCTGCAGTGCATTCCCAGTCATCTGCCCGTCCGGCAGACTCTGCCTGCATGTTCCGAGTGGCACTGTTGTTCTTGGCCATGATTCGCTGCCCTCCTGCCGTGAAGAATGTTGTCGGTGCTTTTGGAGTCCTGATCTTCCCTTGTGGGGTGTTGGTACTAGCCCAGACTACTTGTACAATCTCTTTGAGCACTTGGTTGTGCCTCCATGTGTACCTTCCTTGAGCCAGGGCTACTTTACATGAGCTAAGGACATGCTCCACTGTTTGTTTTCCATGGCAGAGGGGGGCATGAAGGATCGTCTGTTTTTCCCCACTTCACCAGGTTTGCATTTGAGGGCAGAAGATCATATGAAGATCTGAGAATGAAGCTAATCCTGAGAGGGGGCCATGTGCCAAATGTCATTCCAAGTGAGACTTCTTTGGAGTGCATTCTCCCACATTGTCCATTGCCCTTGCTGGCTCTGCTGGACTGCTTTTTGGAGTCTTTGTTGGTCTTCTTCTTTTCTCATCTCCAGAATCATCATGTCTCTTTTTGGCTTTTCCTTTGGCCTTTGACCACCATTCAGTTTTGGTCATTCCCAGTCCTTGTCTGTTGGTCTGGGTGTGTCCTGTTATTCCTCTGATCTTGAGACTTTCTTTTGCAGAATCCATCGCCTCTTGAACTTCCATTTTCTGCCTGTCTTCAGCTGGGGCTTGATTGCTTCTACCACCACTTGTCTCCTGAGTCCTCCAGCATGCTTTGAAGTCTGACCTACCCTGCTTTGTATTCCTCCAGGATGGATTTCAGTGGTAGTTTCAGCTTTGCTTGGCGACAGTACAGTGCTATGTCAGTCAGACAGGGTTGGACACCAAGCCATTTCCTTGTGAACTTGTTCATTTTGGATTCCATTGCCTCCACTATGCTGGTGCAGATGTCGTATATCATCAGAGGCCATAGGAGCTTTGGTATCAGCATGAACTGCAGACACCAGACCTTGTGTTTGCCAGGGAGCCCACACTGGTCAATGGTCTCCAAGCCTTCTTCCGACATCTGTTTGGTTTCTTTTGCTCTTTGAGTGTCTTTCAGCGTATCATCATACCATCTTCCAAGGCTCTTGACTGGCTCTTCTGAAACTGTTGGAATGGCCTGATTGGCAACACTGAAGACCACAGATTCGGCCACTTTTCCTTTCCTCAGTGAGAGACTCCGTGATTTCTTTGGCTTGAACTTCATTCTGGATGAGGCAACTATGTCATCCAGCCTCTCCAGCACATGACGTGTCTCGTCTTCTCTGGATGAAATCACTGTAGTGTCATCCATGAAGGCCTTGAGAGGGGGCATCTTGTATCCATCACCAAGGTCTGTTGTCTTGCGTCTGCTTGTTGCTGCTTTCAAGATGACTTCCATTGCCAACATGAACAGTATTGGGAAATTGCACAGCCCATTGCAATGCCCACTTCCAAGTTGATCCAATTTGTTGTGTACTCCTTGGTAGAGAAGCGCATTGAGAAGCCCATTGAAGTACTTCTTGAGCATGTCGCGGATGTTCTTTGGCACATGGTACATCTCAAGAGCCAACTGTATCATCTCATGGGGTACAGATCCATATGCGTTTGCCAGATCGCTCGCTGGCGTGTTATCATCAAATGATGAACTTGTAATTAAATCAGTTGCGAAATTCATCGCGGAAGCATTGAAAAATTAGACAGATGAAGGATAGTGAAATTTAAAGATAATATATTGTAAGAGATATCTAAATTATTATTATCATTCATCGCATGTGGAAGAGATCAGTAAAATACAATGACATCAACAAAGGAAGATACAAAAGTTGACTGCAGGGTTCGTGGTGAAAATGAAATAATAATAAAGTTTATAAAAAACTTTTGGTGGTAGTTGAACCCCTTGGCCCGACTGCCTTAGGGTGTCAGTGGGACCAAGGAAAGA
>JADBJO010016037.1:27500-41757 GCA_016801955.1 Conus betulinus | reverse complement strand
GTTTGTTGTTTTGATTCGTTTTGTACACAAGACTATATTAAACCAGACTTTCATCTGTGTTACGTTCCAGCTAGATGGGATGAGAAATCATGTAGGCGATTTATTACTCTAGGTATTCCCTTTGTAGCTATAGCTATCGCAATCAGATTGGGTTTTGTGCTTTGCTGTAGGCCTGTCATCGTCAGCCAGTCTCTCATTTCTCTCCCTCTTAGACACACTTTGAGTTGCTCCTTCCATGTTTGTGTCAAGTCTTTGTCTGTGCTGTGGATTTTAGTAATAAGGAGCTTTTTGTTGTAAAGACGATTTCATTTTTTCCCGAAACTTCAGTATTGTGTCTTTAATAGAAAACAGAAAAGAATTCTGCTGTTTGTGGTGCACTTCATGGAAGTTGCAAAGGGCAGCAGTCATACACTTGTTTGTGGGATGGAAGAGTTTTAAGTTAAGAGAAGCAGTCTTGAAACCTAAAGTGTAATTCTGACACAATTCCAATGGATCATGTGCTCCAAGAATCCTATGAAATTCAGAACCTTTTGGCGGCGGCTGGTCCTCAGAATGGAGAATTCAAGCATCTAGTAGAGCAAGAACCTCACATGAACTTCAGAACATTTGTCCTGCCTTGATCCCTGCGAAGTGAAGAATTGCCAACATTAGTAGTACCAGAACTCCAAGTCGAACTTCAGAACCTTTTGTCGCTGCCTTTGATCCCTTCAGAATGGAAGAATTCCAACATATTAGAGCAAGAACTCCATGAACTTCAGAACCTTTTGTCAATGCTTTGATCCCTTCAGAATGGAGAACTTCCAGCATCTAGTTAGAGCAAGAACTCCATGAACTTCAGAGACCTTTTGTCGCTGCCTTGATCCCTTCAGAATGAAAAGAATTCCAGCATCTAGTTAGAGCAAGAACCTCCATGAACTCAGAACCTTTTGTCGCTGCCTTGATCCCTTCAGAATGGAAGAATTCCAACATTAGTTAGAGCAAGAACCTCCTGAACTTAGAACCTTTTTGTCGCTGCCTGTGATTCCTTCAGAATGGAAGAGATTCCAGCATCTACGTAGAGGCAAGAACCTCCATGAACTTCAGAAGCTTTTTGTCGCTGCCTTGATCCCTTCAGAATGGAAGAATTCCAACATCTTAGAGCAAGAAGAAAACCATTTTGGGTGTACACAAATGACTTGCTGGAAAAGGAACAAGTTAAAAATAGAACCTTATCTAGATTGTGTTATAAACAGGAATCTTTTCCGCAGCCATGTAAGGACACGTTCAGATTGTCTGGAGAATCCAGATCCAAGTCTTGAATTTGTGTAGAGTCGGCCCAAAGTAAACTTTAAAGAGTGACTGGTGCCATCTTTTATCAATTTAATTGACTGCCGCCTGTAAAGAAGTGGGGTACAGTGTGGTGTGGTACTTCAGGTTGTTGCAAAGCACAAAGAGTCGGTTACAGTATTATTGATATGGTTACTGTGAGTTGTCACAAAAGTTATAAGAGGTGGTATTCAATGGTTCATGTTTGATCAGGGACTGTGTTAAGAATTTCGGTCAGCAGTGTAGAAGTGGTGTTGAAATAACATTGGTTTTGAAATCGTTCTTCATGCTGAGTCCCACTATTCAGATACTATTATTGAGCAGACTGTGGGGCATGTATCATAATTCGTGATATTTATTGAGCTTCTGGTCAATATCTGCATTCTGTTGAAAAGCTTACGGATGCCACGAACTGTCAAACTTGTAAGAAAAGTGATGAAATTCTCAACAACAGTTAGAGAGGCTTTGAAAAAGGACCGAATGGTGCCTGCTAGCTTAATGGACTAGAACAGGGCCAGAGCTTTGAAGATACTGTAGAAAGTCAGTGAAATTGAGATGGTCGAGAAGACCCAACAGGAGGTGGGTATAGATCAGGTCATCATGAAGAAGAAAGTGGAGATTATCCTGAAAATCCGTGAGGAAGTGGGGTCTAGTCCATAAGATCAGAGGTGGGGATGGTCCATTAGATCAATGAGGGGATGGAGAGTTTCCAGAAGATGAGAGAAGAGGTGTAGACAGTCCAGAAGATCAGTGAGAATACCGTCCAGAGGACCAGTCAGGGAGTGGAGATGGTCCCAGTTTGCTTTGTTTGTTCACCAGTAGAATGTGACCTTGGTTCTCACATCAGTAGAATGTGATCTTGGTTCTTTGTCATGGGTTCAGTGGTGACTGCAGCTTTTGCTCCTCAGTATGAAGCGTACTGTCTTTTCATGTTGATCAAAAAATACATGTCCAGTTGAAGTCTTTAGCCATGTACCAACCGCTTCTGCCTACCCTTTTCTGCTCTTGTTTTATTGTAATTCCAATGAAGCCTCATGTGTGGGAAGATTTATGTTATTGGTAAAAAAAAAGAATTAGAAACTGCAAGTTATAAACCTTGATATTCAGGGAGCATGTCAAGTGTTTTGGTGTTAGTGAGTAGGTGCTGTCTATCGTGTTGTCTTCCACTGTTCAAGTTTGGTATTTTTTGCATGTGCGTCGATACATGATGTTTACCGACGATGTTGTAGCAGGGTCTGTTGTGTAGAAGATGTTTTGGCGGACACTGTTGACACTAGGTAAGCAATCAAGAGTTGTGTGACCTCTCATAACGTTGATGTGGTGATAGTGTTGATGGCTCTGGTAAGGTGATGGTACCGAGTAGTCTGCTGATCAAGGGTTTGAAGTGAAGGCCATGGGGACTGGTGGTTGTCGGGTATAATGTTGCTCATACTGGAAATGAAATGTTCCCCTTCCCATCCGCCCAACTGCGCCATGTCCCACCTCACCATCTTTCCCTCTCCCTTGTTTGAGATGTTTTCCTTTAGATCTCTGTTAATCACAGTGTGAAGTATATGCAGTATTATTTGATCATGATCCCCTCCTCCATGGCTGCAGCGCACGTAACAATTGTTAGAGTAGCCAGTGGTCATGATGGGGTGATGTGATAGGAATGTGTAGAGATGAAGTTGTGAGTGAGATGCCTTATGGTGGACTGGTTTTTTTATCATTGTAAAGTGTTCCTGATCTTACCAGAGCGATACATTGATGACTCTACCTCTGAGAAATTTGGTGGAAGCATGACATGCCGTCGAAATGTGCAGTCAGTAAAATGGAATCGTAAAAGATATTCAGGGCACGGGGATGAGCACCTTTTGTAAAATGGTATGAATCATGATGGTATATCATCCAAATCATATGAACAGTTTACTCTGTCAGGTTTTTCTTCTTTCTTCTAAGTAGATAAATAGTAATATACTTTACCTCATACAGCCATATGTTGGTCATAGTCTCTGTCTCTCTCTCAATTGTCAAGATTGTGGAATGTGAAACTGTGGAAATATTATCTCTTTCACCTCCTCCCTTCATCCCCACCCCCACCCCCCACCCCCACCCCCCTCATTCCTTGCTCGTCCCCATCTCCTTGACTCCCTTCCCAGCCCCACCACTCCCATTTCCATTTGGTATCTCCATGTATTGTTGCCAAAGGCCGACGTATATTGAAATTCTGAGTTCTCTCTCTCTCTCTGCCCAGGTCCCTCCCCCTCTCTCCTCTCCTCTCCCTCTCAGTGTATTCTATTCATGTTACATGACAGATGGTCTGTTAATATACATGATTCTGTTATTTTGATGCTTTTAGAAACGGTCCCATCCATAGCAAAGAGTCTGTAATAAAAAGTTTGAATCCATGAAGAATGAAAAGGGTACCATCCTTTGGGGGTAGGACTAATGATATAGGAAAAGAGAATTCACCAAAAGAAGAAAGGGTCCAGTTCTGTGTGGGGAATGATTAGTAATGTAGAATGTTAGCATCAACCATAAAGAAATCAGATTCAGCGGAGAAAAAATTGCATGTGACCGCCGCATAAGTGTATGATCAGAAAGTGGCTTGGTTTCATTGATTGATACAAGAACAAGGCCATAGATGCTCAGAATGATCTGATTTGAATACAAGAGGTTGATTCCTATAATTATATCCAATATTGTTAGCGACAGTACCATGGACACACACACCACACGCTGTACAGCTTGTGTAGAAGTGCCTTTTATTACGCATTTCCTTCTGACTCTTCTTTTGGGGATATCTGAATAATCTGGACCCACATGCCCTAGTTTGATGTGGTCATGCCCAATGCCCTGATTGGTCATGTCCTTGTTTGCCATGCCTTTGTGAACTTTGATCATGCCCCCAGTCAGTGTGGAATGGCATTTTCAGACCAGGTGGAGGGCCCTAGCGAAGTTTTTGTCGTGTCCAAGTTTAGTCCTGTCATGCTCTAGTTTGGCTCGATGACACCGTAGTTGAACCTGGTCATGCCCTTGTCCAGTGTTCTCACGCTGTTATGAAGTCTGATCATTTCTCTACTTCAGTCTGGTCATGTCTTTGCTGAGGTTGGTCATTGAACAGTAAATCTGGTCATGGTAAAGTAAAATGTAATGCTGTATTGATAAACTTATAAAAAAAAAACATATTAAAAGAATATAAAGTATACAGATGTGCAAACTTGAGTAATTTGAAAAGAAAAGAAAGTGTAGTTTTCATAAAAATGCCTGTTGTATGTCCATTGATTTTGATTTCATGAAATGATGTTTGACATTGAAATGTGGTTGACGATTAAACAGCTCTGTATTCTACTTTAGTGGTGAATTAGATTTATGGTGTGTGAGCGACTGTGGACAGGAATAGGGTCGATGTACACACTGTAATGGAGTAGGACACATACAAATACCAAATGTGCCACTATACACTTTTGGTTGGAGTGTGCAGCATGTTACAAAGCCATACACTTAATATTTCATAATCAGAAAAAAAAAAGATAAAACTTGTGTGCTTTGTTTTCACAAATAACGTGAATTTTTTTTTTTCTTTTTAATTTTTGGTTTGAAAGCCTGGCCTCTCGTATGTGCCGGGTGAGGTCATATGGGAGTTACATGGCCAGAAAACAAATGAACAAGTATTTCTTGCTCCCGTGATGAAATAATGACAGGCCCATAACTCCAAACGAATGCTGATTACGACACCAAATCGCCCAGCAGGAATGATGACACAGAGCGCACGGGATGTCTCCTTGTTCGTTCTGTGCTGTCATTTCTGCTAGGCGATTTGGTGTTTGGAGTTAGGTGCCCTGTTATTATTTCATCACGGCAGCAAGAGTTGCCTCTTCTTGTCTGTTCTTACTGTTTACTGTTCCCGCATGATTTAAGATTCACTTTTTGCCAATAAAGTTTTCACAAAGTCTTGCTATAACACCATATTCTAATTACGATGATAGTGAAATGCACATCATCTTTCCAAAACTTTTAGCTCTCAATGTTCAAACAAACTGCTGAGAAGAAAGTTTCACAAATACACCAGCCTCCTCGTGAACAAGAAGTACAAGACCTGCGCTTAGCTCAGATGTAGACCTGATTTTCTTTTAAACGAACAATTACATATTCCCCTCGATCCCCTCTCTCCCGCTCTTTCCCAAAGTTTATGTTACGTTGAATTGGTTTCTTATGCATGTAAACCAATGCAAACAAGCAAACAATACAAGCAAGTTACAGGTGATAAGTTACAATGTTGGTTTCAAAGGGAGGTGACTGGAGGTTGAAATTGATGCAGATTTCAAAAAGAAAGATCATTAGTTCGCAAGTCAATTCCACACCAACAAATTACAGGACAAAACACTATGCATTTCAACCTCGTGTGTCTTTTTCGGGCAAAAAAAAACTACATTTAGGACCATGAAAACGAAGAACTAGCAACCACTTTTATCATATTCGGCGCTAAATGGGTGTTGAGTGAGAATTTGAAGCAAAATGGTGTCTTCATTCACACCTTTTTTTGGCCAAATGTGAGAAGGTATGTGGTTGCTTGTTTCTTTGTTTTCATCGTCCTAGATGTTGTTTGTTTGTTTTTAACTAAAGAAAGACCCAAGAGGTTGAAATGCATCCGTTGGTTCGTCCTATAATCTGTCTGGATTGTCTTGCGGAACTAATAATCTTTCTTTTTCAGAGATGATGAAACAGAAAAGTGACTACATTTTGCACAATGATTGAAAACAGGACTGGTGTGCCAGCCCATACGTCAAACCTAGCTGGTGAATACTGCAATAATTAAGGAAGTGTCCAAAGAGTGCAGACTCCGTCTCTCCCATCCCATCCCAGCCCAAAGTTCTCAATCTCTCTCGATCTATTCTTCAAATCCTCCCAGAAATAAATACATAATGCCACTCTCCCAGCACACACACAAGAATACTCTTTTTTTTCATCTAATATCTCAAACATTCTCCTAATCGGCAAAAAACGAAAAGGCTGATATCAAGGAAGTTAAAGTTCTAATGGCTTATAACCTCTCTCTCTCTCTCTCTCTCTCTCTCTCTCTCTCTCTCTCTCTCTCTCTCTCTCTCTCTCTATCTGCTATTACGCTTTAACAACAGTTTCTGCATTTTAAGACATCACAGTTATATAGAGTCTCATTTGGTTGTGTGCTGTAAGCACACTACTGCCCTTAAAATGTATTGAGTTTCGTTTTTCTTCATGCCTCTCTCCCCTCCCCCCCCCCCTCTCTCTCTCTCTCTCTCTCTCTCTCTCTCTCTCAGAGTCTATCTGCCTATATGTGTGTATATATCGAATGAGCATGTGTGTGTGTGTTTTTGTGGATGGTGGAGAGTGAAGAGGCAAGATACTGGGGAGGATGAGCAGGAGACGGAGACAGGATATATCGATATGCAGGTGCATCTCCGTCGGTGCTGTCGTAAAACGCTGCACATTGGTGCTGGTAACGGAAACATGCGTTCACAGATTTAAAAAAAAAAAAAAAAAAAAAAAAAAAATGACAAGACAGGACAAATTTCTTTATTTACGAAGATAATAGATAAAGCTGGTGTGCTTTTTGTTTTGTTTTACATCTACGATACAGTCCCCGCCCTGAGTAGAGTCAACAATGCAAAATAAGACCAGGCAATACATACAGAAGCGTGCAAATGTGGCGAAAACTAAAATAAAATACGGGGGAAAAAAAGTAAAATAGAGAGGGAGAAAGAGAGAGACGCAGGAGTTAAAGGAATGCAGGGAAGGGTGAGAGAGACTGACAGAGACAGGAAAAAGGGAGAGGAAGGGACGCGAGAGTTTGGTGCGAGAAAGAGCACGTAGTTATGCATGTTTAGAACAATCGAACAAACAAACGATACCAAGGAAATGCAAGACAATCAGTTTTGAAGCATCAGGAAACAGAATGAAAATAACGCACAAATGGAGAAGAAAAATAAAGCGGAATGATACCACAGTCACCATGGGCTGGAGGGAGGGGGTGGGGGTCTTAAAGGTAACAATCAACGTCATTCTCGGCTGAAAGTAACTACAAGAGAGAGAGAGAGAGAGAGACGACGACGAGATGACGACGACGACGACGACGCATGGAGCTGGCAGGCCCACTTTCTTACATATACACATGACCTTTTCTAATAATTATTACAATTGTTATGACGATGCAGCACTCTTTCAGCTCAACACTGTCAGGCCGAAATCAAGGGAATAAGTAAAAACAAACAAAAAACAAAAACATATTGTATGCTCTCTCTCTCTCTCTCTCTCTCTCTCTCTCTCTTTCACACACACACACCCGCGCGCGCGCGCGCGCGCGCGCAGAGGGAAAGAGAGATCACACACACACACCACACGCACATACACACGCACGCACGTACGCATGCACGCACGCGCGCGCGCGCGCGCGCGCACACGCGTGCACACACACACACACACACACACAGAGTTGTTGATGGCCTCTGGCGGAGTCTTGAGTTTTGCGGCCTGAAATGGAAACTTGGTACACGCAGCTAACTTTCAGTGCGCGAAAAGGTGAAGGGGGCGGAAGGAGAGGGTTAGATCAAAGACAGTACGCCCTACGTAGGGAGCACTGTGAGTGTCTTTGGTTTGATTCCGCGTTGCATAAAGGACGCTCTACGTAGGGAGTACTGTGAGTGTCTTTGGTTAGATTCCGCGTTGCATAAAGGACGCCCTACGTAGGGAGTACTGTGAGTGTCTTTGGTTTGATTCCGCGTTGCATAAAGGACGCCCTACGTAGGGAGTACTGTGAGTGTCTTTGGTTTGATTCCGCGTTGCATAAAGGACGCCCTACGTAGGGAGTACTGTGAGTTTGATTCCGCGTTGCAAAAAGGACCCCTACGTAGGAGTACTGTCTGTGGTTGGATTCCGCGTTGCATAAAGGGACGCCCTACGTAGGGAGTACTGTGAGTGTCTTTGGTTAGATTCCGCGTTGCAATAAAGGACGCCCCTACGTAGGGAGTACTTGAGTGTCTTTGGTTAGATTCCGCGTCGCAAAAAGACAGCGCTCCACCCCCACCCCACCCACCCCCCCTTTTTTTTTTTTTTAATAGCGTAGTTGCCTTTTCCCAGTTTATGGCTCAAGCAAATCAATCTGAAGAGTAAACTATTGTACTGGGAGTGTACGCCAGGGTAACGGGCGGAACGTCGACTGTCTGCATCTCCTGCGCACCGTCCCCCCCCCCCCCCGGTTTCAGCATGTTCTCTTCCTGATTGAACTGTTAGTGTTGCGCTGACTGATGAAGCAAGACTGCCCGAGTTTGTGTGCGAGGTCGTCATTCGATAGACGCGAACTTCCATCATTATTGTCTTCCTTGCACTGTTGCAGATTTCCTCACATCGTCAATTTTGTGTTACGTTATGGTCATCGTAACACATTTAGCAAAAAAAACAAGACGAGTAACTTAGAAATACTATCATGCACAATGTTTCATATACCCAGCCCATACTTTAAGGTGTTGATCCTCGTTTTCTTTCCAAGTGCTACTGTTACTTCTCCCATCCCCTTTATATGCATTTTTAGGTATAACACACACACGTACGCGGATGCAAGCACATCCCCTCGCCCCTCCACACACACACACACACACACACACACACACACACACACACAACACACAGAGAGAGAGAGGTGGGTGGGGCCAGGTATGCACACATTTAGACACTCTTTAAAAAGCACGCCAACTTCTCACGTACATGGCACGTTCTGTAAAATTTATTGTCACAACCGTCGTAAAAACAGCACGGCCAACAAGCAGAATATACACATATGCACATTACAGAAAACGGACGAGCACAAATCTTCCACACATCTTATTACTGTAAGCATTGAGCGGCATTGTAACTTAAAGAGCCAGTTCATTTTATTTTTCCGTTTGTGAAACTGTGCAACCTCCCCCCCCCCCCCCCCCCCCCCCCCACCAACACACACACACACCCTTCGAATATTGATACGAGACAAAAAACCGAAACAGTAATGAATGTCAACAGGTAGTAGAAGCCTATGAATACAATTCGGACGCATTCAATAGCGAAAGGAACTTAAAAGAACCACAACTGACCTCGTGTTTGGCTGTACCGTGCAAGACTTTTTCATTCTGTTAAAGAAACCACACTGCCAACTTACCATTTCCCTGGACTGCACATTCTAAAAATGCGCATTCAAAATAAAAGGAACCAATATTTCCTTTAAAAACAGCAATAGACATTCATCTGCCCAAACCACTATTATCTGTAGTATTTACATCATGCAGCAATAACGTGTCAAATTATTCAAAGCACGGTTATAAATGATGTCCAGTTTGGTCTGCTGTTAGTATGGTGATAGATTAAATCAAAATATCACTTACACACCGACTAGCTCTATATCCCTCAAAATTCGTCAGGGATCTTCAAGAAAAAAAATGAATACATGTAAAATAACACAGTGCATTTAGATAACATAAATCAGTTGAATACAGAGAGAAGGGTTATTGTATACAATTCTGTCACAAGAGGATACAGTTTAAAACGGAAGCAAGCTGCGTTACATGTATGTTGACTAGCTCCGGAGTTCACGGTCTTTCTATTGCATTCTTAGAGAAACTCTATGGGGATTTCATCATTGCTGCAAATGGACGGCCGCTCTCCCTGCAGTTCTATGGAGGAAAGAAAAAAAAAAACCTTAAGAATTTTGCTTATAGCCTACATTTCTAATTGCCACGACTGCATCGTCTATAACGCTGAAGAAACTCGTGCAATCCGACCTGGAGGCAACGCTTTCCAAAACACCAATGAAATTTGAATTCAACAAACTTGTTAAGTTTGGGCAGATTTAAGGAGCGTACATACACTCACTGAAGTTATCCCCCCAAAATCACGCTCTTAAATGTTTTATTTATACCTCTTAAATTGTTTTTTTTTTTACAATTTATACCTCTTAAGTGTTTTTTTTTTTTTACAATTTTTTTTTTTTTTTTTTTACACCTATAACCGAAACATAAAAGTTTTTTCACCGCACAGACGGTCTATTATTACACCAACCGAGTAAAAGTCGGACGGGTAACTGTGAGTCAAATTGTGATTTGTCGTTTTGGGAGCAATAAAAGGCGTTCCTGCCTCAAAATAATCCGTACTGACCTGTTCTTCTACCGGTTTCGTTTTGTTCTTTTGAACACTCGGGCGGAAATTTGACAAAACAATATGTCCCTTATCATCAAATTAAATATTGTGTGGTGTGAGATCTCTATGCAGAACATGTTTCTTGTGAAGTTTTCTCACCGCGACAAGAATTTCACCTTCTAAAATCCCCAGCGTCACTAAATCAAGTTTCAAGTCAGTCGTGGCAAACTTTTCAATCAAATTGTGTAAAGCACCCCCAGGATAAAACTTTAGGCAGAACCAGGCATACTGCTCCGTGAGGGCTGTAAAAGACATTTTCGCAAAAAAAGTAATGCCCGGATAATTTTGACAATATTTTTTTCTCTTCCATGATGTCTACCAATTCACCATCATCTTCCGATTCTGTCTCTAAAGAAACCAATTTTACAGCGAAATTAAGGTCCACTGTACGGTCATAAACTAGAATGACCTTGCCATGGGAACCCTGACCTAACACGCGAACGGGTTCAAAATTTGCGAGAGATACAGGTCTCTCGGAAACAGAGTTAGTTAACATTTAAACCATCAGAACTTGCAGGGAAAGCGGCGTCCATTTTCACTTGGGGCTAGTCGGTGGCAGATGACCTGAACACAGCTGTGGCAAGTTGGAGTTAAGATACAGCTGGATAGGAGGTATAATTGGATAGGAAGTACAGTTGGATAGGAGGTACAATTGGATAGGAGGTATAATTGGATAGGAGGTACAGTTGGATAGGAGGTACAGTTGGATAGGAGGTACAATTGGACAGGAGGTACAATTGGATACGAGGTACAGTTGGATACGAGGTACAGTCGGATCTGCAGCGGGTGCAACCAGACGTGTCAGTCCAGTCTAAGGTTTGTGGAGAGCGGATGAGAAGTGAGGTGGTGGAGGATAAAAGGTGTTCCCCTGCAGCTCAGTGGTGCCCAGGGACAGGTGTAGACAAGAGTCGTTTCCCCTTACGGCAGGTAAGGACTTGCAGGTGCGTGTACATAATGTATACACAGGAGTCGTTTCCCCTTACAGGAGGGAAGGACTTGCAGGCGTGTACATAATGTATACACAGGAGTCGTTTCCCCTTACAGGAGGGAAGGACTTGCAGTTGTGTATATAATGTATACACAGGAGTAGTTTCCCTTTACAGCAGGTAAAAAAACACTTGTTGCACGTGATCAGTGATATCTGAAAAACGAATATTCAGCTACATCAGTGGGAATGATTTTTAGTTCACAATGATAAAAAATACCGTCATTCCTGTTTGATCTCTCTCTCTCTCTCTCTCTCTCTCTCTCTCTCTCTCTCTCTCACACACACACACACACACACACACACTACAGCCAAGCTGCACGACAGAGAAGTATTGGGATCTACAGCCCAGGTCGCGCATGCGTGTAACGATCTCTAGGGCAGTCACAGGGATCCCTTCCCTCGGTCATGCAAAGGGGGATTTAAAGGGTTTTCGATAAATATTTTAGTTTAAATAATTTTCTCTGTGTTCACTTGGTGATGAATATAACATGAAGCAAAATGCAGTTAACTGTCAGTATCTGGTTTTCACGACAAACAAGAGAGAGAGAGAGAGGGAGAGAGAGAGAGAGAGAGAGAGAGAGAGAGAGAGAGAGGAGAGAGAGAGAGATGAGAGAGAGAGAACACGATCTTTTCATATTCTACTGTCCCTTAGAACGGAGGCTTGAAAAAAATATCTTTATATTGAATGAGTATGCTTGCTTTCACTTTCATTTACTTTCGCTATGGCTGTTGTGAAAGAAAATAAAACGAGAGAGAGAGAGAGAGAGAGAGAGAGAGAGAGAGAGAGAGAGAGAGAGAGGATACTATTCTTTCCAAATTGTTGGCTCTGGAGGCATTCGCCACCACATCGAAACCATCGTCGTCAAAAGTGATCGGCAAA
Source organism: Conus betulinus (assembly GCA_016801955.1). Taxonomy (NCBI): domain Eukaryota; kingdom Metazoa; phylum Mollusca; class Gastropoda; order Neogastropoda; family Conidae; genus Conus; species Conus betulinus. The sequence goes on along the minus strand of JADBJO010016037.1, from coordinate 29,401 downwards.
AAGATCACCAAGTCATTAACGTCGTCTCATTGTTTTTCATTGTCAAACAGCACAGTGAACCACAAACCAATGGGAAACACTTACAGCCGTCGCTACCAGCAGCTCCTCCTGCCACACGAACGGACAGCAAGCTTACGGCGCGAAATAGATGGTCAGGCGGCGTCGCATGTTTGTTCGTTTTCCGATTCTTTTTCCCCCTCCAGTAACTTAACAGACTACCATTGTTCTGTGCGACGCCATTGTCCCATCTTGGCGGCCACCCGGCGTGTACTGACCAAAACTGCTGAGAGGTCTGACTTCCTTGGGACCGTTCTCCCTCAGTGTCCTGCAATCAACATGTGACGTCGTAATGCCCACAGCAGCCAACAAGTGTCAACAGGGCCAACAACGACGATCGTGATTTCGACGCATTATCAATTTGTTCTGTTGTTGGCCTTATTTTTAAGGCCAAGTCAAAACCACGCGACAACTAGCGAGATTTCCGTCTCCATAGTTCAGCTTTATGTCATGCGTGAAGCACAGTGCGAATGACAGTGCTGTTGAGTCTGACTTGTCGCGATTGGAAACGCCGTTGAGTTTGACTTGTCGCGATTGGAAACGCCGTTGAGTTTGATTTGTCGCAACTGGAAGTGCTGTTGAGTCTGACTTGTGTCGCGTCACATATGAGTGCCATGTTTATATCTGAAATGCTGTATTTGACATGTCAAAATGTTACGCTTTGTGTGTGTGTGTGTGTGTGTGTGTGTGTGTGTGTGTGTGTTTTTACTTTAGCAGTTCTGACTTCTGAGTCTTGGACACAACTGCAATGACCAGTTCAAGCATTTCATTGACATTCAAGATATTCCTGTGCCATTTGAGGGCATTCCTCGCTGCTCTTCGCTGGATCTTCCCTATTTTCAAGAAGAGTCTGTCGGTGTGGGATTCCCAAAGCTCTTGGTGTCCTCATGCCAGTTCTTGAATCTTGCTGGAGCCCACTCTCAGGTTCCTCTCGAAGAAGCCCAGGCACTTCCTCGGTGCAAAAGTTGTGGACAGTGACCCCACCCGCTCTTTCTTCACACGTCCCTCGCTCTCCCTTTGGCAGGTCTGTTTGTAGTGTTAATATTTTCACTGAGGACATGCTCTGGAGGGTCTCGCCGTGGACAGCGGGATTAGAATCTGCGTTCAGTGGCTTTCTACTTTGGGACCAGAGTAGCTGGGTGGACTCTTCAGGAGTGAGATCGAATCTCTGTGTCTCATTCGCTCTCCCAGATCTCTATGTTGCAAGATCCACTAGAGTTTGCTAGGGTGTTGGCGCGGGTGATTAAACTGTAGACTGCAGTGTCAGCAGCTAAAAAATCTAGATGAGGAGAAAACGATGGATGGTCGTCAATAGAGGTCAGGACGGGCAAGACCCAAGCACAAATCTTTGGTAAATGCCAAGCTTTACGCTGGTGTATGCAGATTGTGAATCGTCAGTTACTACGGCTTGTTTGCTTGAAGAGCGTGATCCAGTTGTTGATGCTTCTCGGACGCCTTACTGATGTAGTTTGTGTGTAAGTAGCCTTTGGTTAACTTTTCAAATGCTTTGACAAAGTCCATGGTTCACCCACCGGTTATTACACCACTTTCCATCGCTGCAGAGACTTCGTAAATGAAGTCGAGTAATTAGGTCTCGCATTAGCGATCTCCGCAGATACCGTGCTGTTGACTGAGGAGAATGCTGTGCGCCTCCAGGGCAATGCCTGATGGCACCCCACAAGGATGTGCTTAAGGACCTACGATGGACTGCTCATGAGACAGGTCTGTAGTTAGACGCCCTGTGGTGTTCTGGTGTTTTGAAAACATGGTCACCAGCACCTCCTCCCAGTCTCTGGGTGACCTTGCCTGTTGGCAGGATGTGCTGTGGATGTAGTCTGCTTCTT
>JADBJO010016037.1:7500-12500 GCA_016801955.1 Conus betulinus | reverse complement strand
GTGAATGGGGGATGAGAGAAGGGGTCGTCCAGGTATGAAGGAGCATCGGTCGGTGTTTTAGAAGAGTTCTTGAGTCGACAGGAATCTTCCACAGACATACTTAAGACTTGTTTGAAACAACGGTAATTGTTTATTGCTCCACACACACACACACACACACACACAACACACACACACACACACACACACACACAGAGAGAGAGAGAGAGAGAGAGAGAGAGAGAGAATTTTCAGTTGTAATCTCTCTGTCTCTGTCTCTGTCTCTGTCTCTCTCTCTCTCTCTCTCTCTCTCTCTCTCTCCTGCCTCTGCCCCCTCTTCTCTTTCAACAACATTATGGAATATACAATAGGGCAAACTGGGATGTAAATAAGCTTACACCATTCAACTATGCCGGGAGCCCGTGACATAACCCCATCATTACCGCCGTGATTATCTGTCTGCCTGTCTAGCTGATGCTGGCATTCACTGCCACAAAAAGCCGGCCAGTCCCGCATGCAGTGAGGTCTAACGATGGGACGTAGGGACCACGGTCACTGCAGCAGTTAGTTTTACCAATGGACGTAGGGAAGGGACCACGGTCATTCTGGCGCGCTGCCTGCTGCGTAAATGGTCCGCGAAGTCCGCTGTGTGATTTGGTTTACTTTCCATAACCTTGCAAAACTCTGTGTGTGTGTGTGTGTGTGTGTGTGTGTGTGTGTGTGTCTGCGTGCTGCGTGCGTGCGTGTGTGTGTGTGTGTGTGTGTGTGTGTGTGTGTGTGTGAGAGAGAGAGAGAGAGAGAGAGACGAGAGAGAGAGAGAGAGAGAAACAAATACCCCGACATTTTATACTACGGATGGGTTGTGTGATGATCAAGTACCTGTGCAAATTACTGAGCTTTTGCTGCATACCCTGTACCCTGTTTCAATGTAGTATTATGTGTAATAGTACTTAGGATGCGAGTGAGACTGATCTGATTGTGTGTTGAGGGATGCTTATCGAGGTAACCAGATACAGTTCCGCTTACTGGTTGGTGCACGTATGATCATGCAGAACGACACATCTGGAATTTTTAAGAAAACGCAGGTCTGTGACGACAAATACATTATGTTGTTTCGTCACCTTTGACATCATAGATGAAGTTCCAAAGAGTTGTCCTCTCCATGAACATCGACATTGAACCTGCTGACTATTCATAGCAAGTTTAAGCGCTAGCTTGTCCTGTTTGAGAAAAAAAAAAGTCGGCGGGAGATGAAGTGTCTTTCCATTAAAGTTACCTTTTTCCGGTTTATGGATCAAACAAACAGATATAGAGAGTCAAAAATGTGAAGCTCACGCCAGGGTAACGGTCGAGATATCGACTGTCTGCTTTACAAGGCGCACTGTTTCACGCTCACAGTTTGCTGTTTTCCTCTCACCGATCGAATTGACTGATCAGACAAAGCTGCTGTAGGGGGGCTCACAAACGGTATTCGTCCACTGAAAAGGGCGGGGTCACCCACGATTCATGCAGGCCGTGACACAGACAATCGCCTATGCAGATTTCCGAACATTTGTCTTTTGGGCATGGGGCTCTTCAAACTCAGTTTGCAGGATCTCTTTTACCTGTGAAGCTTTGAAGTGACTTGATGCCGCCGACGCATGCAAGAATCTTCTTGCTTTGTTTCTGGGTCATCTTTGCATTAGAAGCAATGAAGTAACCGACCATCATGCCAATAACACCATGAATATTTCAGGGCATACATCTCCTACACAGATCTGAAACGCAAAGTTCATTGTTAGGCCAAGGTCTTTGAAGAGGACTGGATCACATGAACGGAGAATAAACGTTGTTCGATTCGTCCAAACATGAAAGAATTCCTGCCATCTTCAACTGGGAGGCTAAAGTGGGCTGTATATAAGCTTAGTTCCAGTTTCATTCAGGCTACTTTTTCTTTTTTAAACACACACTCGTACGTTTTAAAAGGTGAGGAGACTGCATGTTGCATACCATGCGATCACCCACACACTGTAGGGCATGCGCCGGTAGAATGTTGGATTGACATGTCTGTCGACATAAATAAGCCTACTTTACCCCACAGCTGAATCCATGAAGATTTTGTATAGGGATATTCCAGTAAATGTGATTTATCAGTTTCTTTGGGATAAGCATTTTTCGTCTGGTTTAAAGATTTTTGCTTAGGGATATTCCAGTAAATGTGATTTATCAGTTTCTTTGCGATAAGCATTTTTCATCTGATTTAGAATTTGCTTGATTCACATCCAAAACGTTTGGAAGATTTTTACCAAGGGCCGTCCACGCCAGCGTGAAGATAATCACTGGAGGTGAAATGTGGATGAATGACTTTGACTCCACAAAGGAGCACTCACGCCCCCCAGCTCCATGGCCCACCCCACCCTCTGCCCGACCTCATTTCATTTTCCATTCACCGCTACTTACTAGGAGTTCGTCGACTTTTTAAGTATTTATTTTTATTCTATCTTCTGTCTTCTCCTGGATTTCCCCACCCGCACTCTCTACCCTCACACTCCTTGGAAGTTTTCCTTCTTCACCCCTTCCTTTTTTTTTCTCTCCGTTCATCTCTCTTCTTCTTCTCCCCTCCCCCTTCTTCCTTCTCCTCCATCCCCCCCCTTTTTTTCTTTCCCCATTCCTCTTTCATCTCTCTACCTCTTCTTCTCTCTTCTTCTTCCCGTACTTCACCTCCTTCTCCCTTTGCTCCTCTGTTTTTTCTCTTCGTTCTTTTTCTGTTCTTCTTTTCCTCATTAAGTTTTGGATGAGATTTTAGACGAAGTCTTTTAAAGAATTGTGTGGATGAATGACCTGTGAGTTGATTTTAACGTGGTGACAGCCCTGATATGGCCCTTTGCGGTCGGCTGGCTATAAGCAACATTATCTTGTCTCTCTTCTTTTCCTCCTCCTCCTTCTCCTCCTCTCCCCTCTTCCTTCTGTTTTTCTTCTTCTCCCCATCCTCTCGCTCTTCACTTCCTTTATTTTTTTTCTATCTCTCTTCTCCGTATCCTTCCCGCTTCTTCCTTTTTTTTTTCACCCTCCCCTTTCTTCTCCCCATCATCCATCTTCCACCATTTATCTTGTGGCCCTCCCCCCTCCTCCTTTCTTTAAACACTCTGCTCCTCTTTCTCCTTTTTCCCTCTGCTTTCCTCCTTTTCCTTCTCTTTTTCTCTTCCCTCTTTCCCCTTTTCTTTCCTTCTGTCCCTCGTCTTTTTCCCTCCTTCTGTCATTCTTTTTCATTCCCATTTCCCCTTCTTCTTCTACCTCATTTTTCTTCTTCTGCACGTCCCTTTGTTTGGTTTTGTTTTTTTTTTTCTTCCCGTCTTTCCCTTCCCTCTTTCTCCATTTCTTCCCCCTCCTTCTCCCTCCCTTCCTCCTATTTCTTTCTCCCCCCGTCTTTCTACCTCAGTTTTTCTTCTTCTCACGTCTTACCTTCTTCTCTCCGTCCTTTTTCTTTTTCCTCCTCTTTCTTTCCCTTTCTTCTCATCTTCTTCTTCTCCACATTTAGTGCCCTTATGATCCTCGTCTTCCTTTAACCTTTCTCTCCTTCTCCATCTTCGTCATCTTCGTTTTTTCTTCCCTTTTTCTTTTTCTGCATCTTCTCTTTGTCTGTTTTTATTTTTCTCATTTCTTCTTCTTCTTCTTCGTTCTTCTTCTTCTTCTTCTTCTCCTCTTTCTTCTCTCTCCTTCTTCTCTCTCTCTCTCTCTCTCTCTCTCTCCCTCTCTCTCGCTCTCATCTCTCTCTCCTCTCTCTCGCCTCTCTCTCTCTCTCTCTCTATATATATATATATATCAACCTGGCATCTCTTCCCTCTTCTCTTCGTCTTCCATGTCGTAGTTCCAGTTTTCCACTGGGTCACATTAACACCCAGACCTGAAGAGATAAATGGCTGTTTTCTTCTTGTGATTTTCTTCGTTCTTTTTTTTTTTTTTTCCGCGTACGCAATCTGATGCTCCTGTGGACACTCCTGTACAGACAGGCAGGACTGATCCCATCTACCCAACAAAGGGAGTGGAGTTTTGTGTGTATGGGTACCGTTTTCATTCCCGCCTTTGAGGCAGCCATACTCTAGCTTCGGAGAATGTTCGTGAATTGTTTCAGTTGATTTTGAATGTTTGTTCGTCTTGCCTGACGAAGACCCATACATCGAAACGCGTTGAATTGTTTTGTAATTTTTTTTTCCCTACGTTTGGCGAGCGACTAGTATTTTTTTTTTTCCATTATTTTTTTCATACTTAATCTCCGCCAGCAGACGCCCTACTTTTGAAACCAGAATCTGACTGAGAGGAAGAAGCGACAGCAACTGGATCCTTGTTGTTTTTCAATACAGTTGTGGACCAGCCGCCCCCCGCCCCGTCTCCCCCCTTCCCTCCTGCTTCCCCTCGTCTCTGCTCTTTTCCACTCTTCTCCTGGTCTCTCTCCGTCTCTCTCTCTCTCTTCCTCTCTCTCTCTCTGTCCTCCTCTCTCTCCTTCTCTCTCCTCTCTCCGTCTCCGCTCTCTCGTCTCTCTCGGTCCCGCCTCTCTCTCACCCCCTCTCGTCCCTCCTCTCCTCCGCCTCCTCCCTCTCCTCCTCCCCGGGGGTTTCTCCCATCTCTCTCGCCTCTCTCCTCTCTCTCTCTTCTATCCTCCCTGCTCTCTCTCCTCTTCTCCTCCATCTTCTCTCGCCTCTCAGTCTCCCCTCCCATCACTCTCTCTCGTCCAGTCCCTCCCTCCTCCCCTCTCTCCTCCTCGGTCCTCCCCCCTCTCTCCTCCCCCTCTCCTCTCTCTTTTCCCCCTCCTCCTCTCTCCTCCCCTTCTTCTCTCTCACCACCCCCTTCTCTCCTCGCCCCTCATCTCCCATCACATCATCTCCCCCTCTCCTCTCCTCCTCTCTCTCCGCTTCCTCGTCCTCTCCTCTCGCCCCTCAGTCTCTCTCTCACCCTCTCTCCTCTCCTCTCGCTCCCCCCCGCCTCCTCTCCCCCTCATCGCTCGCTCTCTCTCTCGCTCTCCTCTCTCTCTCGCTCTGCGTCTC
>JADBJO010016037.1:0-2500 GCA_016801955.1 Conus betulinus | reverse complement strand
CTGTCTGTTGGTCTGTGTCTGGTCTGTCTCTCTCCTCTTTCTCTCTCTCTCTCGCTCGCTCGCTTGCTCACACACACAGTCACACACAGACAAACCACGTGCTCACACACGCACGCGCGCGCAGCACACACTCACACACACACCACACACATGCGCGCGCGCGTGCGCGCACGCGCAGCACCACGCACGGCACGCAACGTTCACGCACGCGCACCCCACATATGACGCACGCACGCACCGCACCCCCCCTCCCCCCCCCCACACACAACACATTACATCACGCTCGCACGCACGCATACGCGCGCGCGTTATTATCTCCTGCTCTCGCGTCCCCCTCCCCTCCCCACAGACACATCCACCACGCTCTCCACACACACACACACACACCACACACACACACACACACACACACACACACCACACACACACACACACACGTCTGCAGTCGGCAGTGAAGGTCAGTGCACGTGAGTCATTCCATATTGAACCTGGAACACACACAGGGATGGGACACACGTTTGAATCATCGGGGCGGGCGACCATGAGCTCTAACCCTCTCACACCGGCATTCAGCCACTGACAGTTGGTTTCTGGCACCAAATGACGCATGTCACGACTAATTATCAGTACACTATGTGCATCTGACCACGTTTGTCGTCTGGAAGGATTGTTTGTTGGTACTGTGATGTTGTGTGAAGCATGGTTGCTACAGTTTTAATTTGTTTTGCTGCTGCTGTCTGAAGCATGGGGTTTCTGCAGTTTTAGTTTGCTTTGCTGCTGCTGTCTGAAGCACTGGTTTCTGCAGTTTTAGTTTGTTTTGATGCTGCTGCTGTCTTAAGCATGGGTTTCTGCAATTTTAGTTTGTTTTGATGCTGCTGTCTCTTAAGCATGGGTTTCTGCAATTTGAGTTTGTTTTGATGCTGCTAACCATGGGTTTTCTGCAATTTATTTGTTTTTGATCTGCTTCTGTCTTAACCATGGGTTTCTGCAATTTCAGTTTGTTTCGCTGGCTGCTGTCTGAAGCAATGGGTTTCTGCGGCTGTAGTTGTATGATACTGAAGTCGTTCCCTAACTGTGTACCTGTTCTAAAAAAACAGGAAGAGTGGTGATTTGCGTGGGAACAAAGGTCGAACAACTGGTTGACGGGACAAGGCATCCAGTGTTGTTGGGGACCACTCTGTGCTCTTCGTTTTTTCCCTCTTTCAGTTTCTTAGACACCCCAAAGAGAAAAAGTCTCCGGCTTGTGAGGATATCTTTGTTCGCTCAAAAGGACGGACAGATTTGGGGCAAGCCTTCTGGTGTTTTTCCTTGGTTCGCTCTCAGATGACACTTTGCACGGCAGTTTTTCCCTCTTTTTTTTCTTTTTCTTTTTTTTTTTCTTCTTTCTTTCTGCTTTCTTTTCGTATGTTTTAAATTTAGCAGCATCAGACTCATTTTGAAATTGTGTTTCTCTAAGCAGTGAAAAGGAATATTTTCCAGCCTCATTAGTTTCTGTTCCTCCGTTTGGTTTGAGAATTGTTCCTGCTATGGTTAAAGAATATCCCCACGCTCTTCAGTTTTTTTCTTTTTTTTTTTTTTTTTTTTTTTTTTTTTTTCTTTTTTTTTCATTCTTTTCTTTCTTTCCGCCGCTTTCTTCTGCTTCTTGTTTCCTTCGTGCTTTTTTCTTTCCCTTTTTTCTTTTTTCTGTTTCCTTTTTTTTTTAAAAGCCGTGATATGTTTTGAACTCCCCATCTTGCTCGCCATGTTCATCTGTTAGTGTACTGCAGCATGAAGTCAGAGTGGCACAATTGGGCACCTCCAACGGGAGCGTAGGCCCACGCCATGACCATCAACGGCGTGGTCCCAAAGCCCGGCTCCACGTTTTGATCCTTAACGTCACGCAGGTCTATCTACAGACAGATAACACACATCCACTCAGAAATGACCGTGACGTCGTGCATCTTTCTCAGGAGACCATGTCTGTTAGAACTCCAAACCAAGTCTGTCTGCAGTGGTGTCTTCGTTGCTGGCAAGCTCAGTTTCACACTGTGCCCCCGCGTTGGTAGCAAGTTCAGGATTCACGTGCCTGCGCCCGCTTTGGTGCAGGGCCCTCTTTTGGTGGCAGTTCAGTTTGGTGTGCCCGTTTCATTGCCATTCTGTTGTTGTGTTCGTATCCGCTGCAGTCCGGAGGCCCCGTTGTTGCTGTAAATTTTGTCGCTGCTCCCTGAACGCAGTCCAGGATTCCAGTCAGCCCGGGAAAAAACCTTTGGCTCTCTTAACTCTTTGAGTAACAGAAACAAAGGAAGGGTGGGAACCTTGTGCTCCTGGGGGTCCTCGGCAATGAACAGTGCTGATCTCTCTGTTTGGATCTGTGAAAAAAAAAACACACATCCAAATAACACTAACATAAAAAAGAAAGCTGCAAAGAACGACAACCAACTCGTGTCCTTTTGTACAACAAAACAAAACAAAACAACACATATACGAACATTTCTTGGTCTAACGTCTTAGTTACTGGCTG
>JADBJO010016036.1:40000-41759 GCA_016801955.1 Conus betulinus | reverse complement strand
CCTGCACGAAAGGCATGACCTTCTTCATGTACTTCTGCAGCTCCCCTCTTCTTCAGCTCACTGGAGATCACTTTGTTGTCAGGTAGTCCTTGGTTGGGCTGCAATCACATACATCGTACACCGAATAGCACATCTTCCCTAACAACTTTGCTGTGCGTTTTCGCCCCAGCACCATATACTGACATGTCTGATTCAGCTTTCTCATGTCAGATGACAAATGAGATTGCTCCCAAACAAGACGGTCAATGCACAGTCAAACTCATGATACAACTTTGAACAGCATGTATGGTCCACATGCTTCTGACAAATACTTTTCACTTAGGACCATGTTGTCATGCTGATCTCCATTGTACAAACTTGCTTCATAACGTCGAATGTGCATTGTTATTGCTCTGGACTTTTGGGATCCCTAATTTTACTGCATGGTTCATTTTTCTGCCTTTTCTTCAGGGCAGCCCAGACCTCAGGGCTGATTTCTGTTCAAGTCACCAACTCAGATATGGGACTATATGAAAACAAACTTGCTCCCCACAATTTCTGTGCTTGTAAGTTATTCCATTTACAAAGCGGAAGGCTTCTCATCTAAACATGATTAATCACTGAATAATTACCAGAGCATGCAAACTGTAAAAACTGATGGCATTTATTGTAAACAGGTAAAACTAAGAAACACAGAGAAACTGGTTGGAACATTAATACTGCATATACTATACCACATTGTATGAAGCACCATTTTTTGTAAACTGATGTGCACAAACTGATATTCCATTTCCAGTTTAGGGTCAAATGAAGGAAAGAGACAAAAACAGGAAGAGATATTCAGGATAAAAGGCATGTTCCCCTTACAAATCATTATAAGCATTATCTGTACCATCAAATTCAGACTAAAGGGAGATATTTTTTTCTTTAGTCTGACCATGATGCTTTATGTCATGAAGCGCATACACACGCACACTAAAAATGTGTCTTTTAGTCAGTCAGTCAGTTTACTGTTTCTTTGCTTGCTTGTTTGTACAACAGCCTGTTTACCCGTCTTTTTCCCTTTTCTTCAGTTTGATTGTTTCTTTGTTTTTCTTTCCCTCTGTCTTTTCAAGGCTCCTAAGAAAAACAAGATGATGACCTGGTCCCGACAGCCACAAACAGGATGACCATTAAAGGGAGATAAGCAAGACTCACTGTGGAAAGACCCTTCAGGGTCGTCAGAACAGTGCTCTGCCATGGTGGATAGGTTCTCGCGCACCCAGATCGTTCCATGAGTAGGAGGAGAGGCTTTCTGCAAAAGCCAGCAAGATACCTCCTCATGAAATGGAGATGTCACACAATATGATTCAAGCATACTGTTGAACGAACAGAACATTGTTATTAAAGACTCATCCCATGGAGAAAGATGCTTCGGGAGCTTCCATTTTTACTCTCAATGAACAACCCCCCCGCCTTACATCACTCTTGACAGCTTTCAAAGACCCATTATCAATTTTGGTTTCTGTCTTCTGGTAAATACGTAACTGATTCTATGAATTTCCACTTGCTCTCTCTCTCTCTCTCTCTCTCTCTCTCTCTCTCTCTCTCTCTCTCAACCCTTCTCTCAGTCTCTAGTTTCCCAAGTCAGGAAAATCATGCACACATCATGATCTGCAGCAAACATGTCTTGCGTTATTTCTTCTAATACACAAGCTGATTTAGCTTTTATGCTTTGATGGCCACTGACTAGACACTCTGGGATCGCCTGAGATCACAGAAGGGATTAACCAGATAACTC
>JADBJO010016036.1:0-35000 GCA_016801955.1 Conus betulinus | reverse complement strand
TCTATTAAACTCCAGGAACACCAAAAAATATTAGCATTCAAAGCCAGGCAAAAATGATAATCAAAGCACTTTTTTGTTGTTGTTGTTTTGTGCCAAGTATCTTTCAAAGGTGACGTCAATAAAGAATTGTTCTTGTTTTCACACACACACACACACACACACACACACACACACACACACACACAAACACACACACACACACACACGCACACACACACACACACACAACACACACACACACACACACACACACACACACACACACACACCTACCTGGAACTCAAACACTCCGGTCCTCAGGGCTTCCTTGAACATGAAGTTATCATAATGGTTCTGGGTGTCCTCAATGGCCTGGTTGATCTCACTGCAACACCAAAGCAACAAGAATTCCTCTCCGACTTCTACAAGCTGTTGTTGTTGTTATTGTTCTTTTCCATAATGTTGCAGCAGCGTATGGACAGTTCACACTGTTCCTGCTTATCACCAAATTCTGCACACTTGGTTCAAAGCAAGTCAAACGCAGGAGAAAAAATTCTTATTTTCATAACAAAGTATGGGTCAAGAGCACGTCTTGATCCTTCTTATCACCTTAATGAATATTCTCCTGTGCTCATGGCAGTACCATTATATTCGCCTCTGTAGTTTTTACATTTTTTTAAAAAGGTAATGCTGCATATGCTTGTTTTGATGACATAAGGCCTTTAGCCTGTCAAAACATCTATGTGAAGGGACTGTCCACAAAAGTCTCTCCACACCTGGGTTTTATCAAGTTTGTTCTCCTAGCTCGAATCTTCTGCCTCCCTTCCACACACACCTGTGCATATGCACATGCAAGCACCTACAGCCGCCATCACCACCTTAAAAATCTGTCATGGACACGCATTAACAACCCAAATTTAAACAAGGATGTATAGAAATAAAGAAAAAGAGCATCACAGCAGACTATTATCCGACTCTGGTATCCAGTTCTTAGTTTCCCCTCCAAAAGTGTGATGCAACTGTAGTTCAATATATTTCACTGAAATTACCTCAACTGAATACAATCAAACAAACAAACAAATACATGACAGTGTGTACACTGTCATTTAAATTACAGAGACAGAAAGAAAGACAAAGAGGGGGAGAACTGAAATTCCACTTGCATTCCATATTCAGACAGTTTTCTAAACACACATGCAACATCATCAAACACAGTGAGGCAAAAACACCTGCAGTCTTTCCTTGGACTTCTCACCAACAGCTCACCTGACGAAGACACGATCGTTGAAGGTGTAGGACTCGGGCGGTCCACTCCTCAAGCTGTCCAGCTGGGTGGCCATCTCTCTGACCCACTCCAGCAGGGTGTACAGACGGAGCAGTCCAGCGTCAGCCATCTTCTCCACAAAGTTGGCATCTTCCACAGTGTCTCCAGCATCCGCCAGAGAAAAACCGCATGCCTGTCGCAACAACCCAACTACAGTGTGTGCCCTCACTCCAATGTATGGGATATCAGAGGGAAGAAGTTTGTTCAATCTTCACGCCACCTACAAAGAGCTTGGCAAAATGGGTCTGATGTGAAATTAAAAATACGCCAATCTGATCCATTCTACATGTCATTTTGGAAAAGTATTTCTCATTAGATCTTTGAGTACCTTTAAAAAAAAAACGGTGTGTTCAAAAAAAAGCTTTTTCATCTTAAGCTTATTAGCTGAAAGCTGAATGATTTTCTTTGAATAATGATTAGTATTGCATGACAACACTGCAATCACTTGATCATGTTGAAACATCCAACAGCAAAACCCATTCTTGCTGATTTCCTCTCCTTGCGCTAGAATAAGGCAAGTCTGTCACCTCCACAAGAAGTAGCACAAAGAGAAAAAGAAAAAACGTCGCTTGCACAAGACTTGCACCATTTACATGATTTTAATAGTGTGAAGCAGCAAGGTGTATTTGTTGTAAAATGAAGTATACAATGTACCCGAAGTGTGCAGGTGCACAGGTGTGACAATCCAACAAGTAGTTATACTCAACTACTCACCGTCAGCAGAGAATTTATCGATGGCCTCAGTCAGAGTCAGGAAGTTGCCTGTTGATTTGGACATCTGCAGGGAAGAAAATTGTTGAGAAATCACTGATAACCAATTCTTACAAAATCCTAACATAGCCCATATCCTCATCATAACAATTGTCCTGTGTACAGTTTACTGTATTGTTAGTTTTTTTTTTTCCCATACAATTCTTGGATACCCACAGAAGCACAGTGTCTCTCCTTTCACTCCAACAGAACTAATCAAGTCAGATGCCAACAGCTGGAGTCTCTTATACTGTCAAAACTAATCTACTTTTGGATTTTGGGATGCATCTGCTTGGTAAGCTTGGCAGAGATATTCAGATTCAGAAAACTTTATTATCTCTCGTTAAAAGAGAAATTACCTATAAACTATAAACCTAATGCAATGAATGTTCATTTTATATACAATATCACAGACTTTACTTCCTCATGCATCTCAAGATATGGGAGTCACGAAGTCTAGCTCTGTAGGATAAAAACACATGATTCTTTTAGTCTGGGGTAGACCTGACAAAACTTTGATAGGTCAGTGGTTACTTTTTTCTCTTGCGAAGGAAAACATGAAAAACCAGGGTCTGAGGTACTATCTGTTTGGCAACAGAAGTGTATGACTTTTCTTTCTTTAAAATGTAGACGACTCATAGCTGTGAATAGTGGCTGAATCCTGAAATGGCCGAGATTCTAGACCATTACGTGACAGAATTTTCCAGAGCAAGTGCCAGTCAAAAAGAAAATGTGTTTGATAAAGTTCTGCAGAGAAAGTTGCCTATACACTGCATTTAGTCTATAACACAAATAAATTCAATATATTTACCTTCTCAGAGTTCAGCAGTATGTGTCCATTTGCTCTCACACCCTTCGGCCATTTTGACCTGAAAGACACAGTAAGATTATACCAACAGCATGCTTTTTTTTTTTTTCTTTTACCCGTCTTACCTCAGCTGGCCTTACAGGATCAGGTCAAGGCTGAAACCATTTCAATAAAACATTTTTAAAAAAACCTACCACGTCAAGTCACTCACTCACTCACACACACACACACACACACACACACACACACACACACACACACACACACACACACACGATCTTTCAAAATCTGTGAACTCTAGTAAAAGAGGTAGACACTGAAAATGTGACATTTGAGAACAAATAACTATATCACTAAATGCTTTCAAAGACCAATCAATCTAAACAATGTCTGAGGCACAAGCCATTTAAGATCTTAAAAGCACAAATGTAAGAAGATGACCAGCAACAATGAAGGCAGAACACACACACAGCGACATGTCAAGGCAAATTTCCAAAGCAAGAGTTCCATAAGGCAAGGAAACTATAAATTACTGAAAATCCTTCAACCAGAACTGCAGTGCAGTATCTCCTCTGGCAAGTTGCCTCATGATGACCTAATAACAACTGCTTAATGTGGGCTGTCATTGTATAGGGCTGTGGGTAGGAGACCTAGCATCACCGTGCATGGGATGCCAGAACAAACCTAAGCGGGAGTAATGCTATCAAGAAGGCATGGAATATGCCACAGAAAAAAAAAGGAAGAAGAAAGGAAATAATCTAGTGACACAAATCCTCCCACATCTCACTAGGGACAATGGCATTTCCCCTTGTTAATAATGCACGTCTTGCTCTTAGTTTTGATGGGGTAATACAGCATTTACTTCTCTTTTTTTCCTCAAAGAAAACGCTTTCTTTATTAGGGTCAGAATAATTCCTGAAAATGCATGCGTACACACACACACACACACACACACACACACACACACACACACACATCCAAGGGAAGTTACTCTTTGGTTAAAAAAAACGAAAAAGGTAAAATCCTGAGCACACACACACACACACCCAAGGGAAGTTACTCTTGGTTAAAAAAAAAAAAAGGAAAAAGGTATACAGAAGAACAAAAGCCATGTTTACTTGTCAGAGGGCCACATGGCCGTGTGGCAGTAGATGAAGTAGGTCAGATGATTCTGGATCAGGTCTTTGCCAGACATGCGCACATCCACAGGGTACCAGTACTGAAACTCCGCCCGCAGGCAGTCCAGGGTGGACTTGGCAATGTTGCAGTTGCTGGGGTACTTGTTCGTCTGCATAAAAATGTAGTCCCACACCTCCAGGGTCATTTGCTCGGGCCTAGCAAAACAAAAAGAAGGGGGAAATATCAGCGTAAACTGGGACACAACAGTCTGCATTTCCAGCAATAAGAAATCCGTTATGGCCTGGAATTCATACAATGAATGAAACCAAACACCAGACATCTTGGTGCCACAGTTAACGTCATCATTCCCCCCACCCACCCTACCCCTCTTACATGTTTGTTCAATATATGTCTATATATTCACTTCCTTCCCATCTACCCTCTTCCTCCCTCGTCTCCTTTCTCCCATCTCCCCTTTTTCCTCCCCCCACCTTCCCCTTAACCTCATCATCCCCCGTCCTCCTCCTTTCCCCTTCCCCTTGTAAACCCCCTGCCCCCTCCACCCCCTCTCCCGCCCCTTTGCCTTAGACCTAAGTTGAAGCTCTTGAAGGAAAGAAATAGAATATACCAAAGTGTTGACACCAAGACTGAACCAGGCACCTTTAAATATTCAGTCCATGGTGCTCTTCCAGCTGAGAGTAAGCATGAAGCTTTCAATTACATGAAGGTTAGCAACAAGGCATGTCTGATTCGTTTCGAATCCCAACAACTACTACTTTCTCTGCCATGTGGTTGTGTCTACAAATGAAACTGAGGTGACTTTCCAGTAAAACACTGGCTCACTCTTAATCTGTCCAGTATGCTAACAAGTCACGGTGCAAAGTCTGGAAAAGATCAGTCAACAACTGTGATTTGTTTAAAGAACGACGATGACAGACTTTACAAAGACAGGCGCGCGCGCGCGCGCACACACACACATACACACTCACATGCAAACACACACACACTGAGAGTCTGCTTCACATATTACAAATATACAGACATACACACTCTCATTCAACCACATATTCATACATGTATCCATGAACATACACACACAGATAGCACCCCCTTCACCATCCCTAACCCCCTCCCCCATCCCACCCTGAACATACAGACACACATAGCACCCCCTTCACCATCCCTAACCCCTCCCCATCCCACCCTGTCTTTTCAGCACACACACAAACACACACACTTGCAGAGTCTCTTCCATCAATCCAGGAAGCAAACAATAGCAACAAATATGACCCACTTGATGTTGGCAGGCCCAAGCTTGCTGCCATCCACCACGCCCCCTTGCAAACAGATGGGCCACAGTGTAGAAAGCCATGTAGATGGTGGAATCAGACAGGCTTTCTATCAGATACTGGGGATCCCAGGGAAGACGTGTGCCTGCAGAACAAACACTTGCAGCTAGAACACAACCAATGCACTAAGTAGGCTCTGTCGTTAAGACCACATTAATTTTTTGTCTGCATGATAATAACTGAATTCAACCTCTTTAATGACAACTTAAATTCAATACATCATGGTGACACAAATCTCATTTTCTTCGCTTCTATATTTAAATCAATGATGCTCTCTCTCACTTGTGCTATCTCTCTTTCTTCTCTCTGTCGCAATAACAACTGTACCAAAAAAAAAAGAAAGTTATTATGTTGGTCACACTAACAATGACAAACTATACTAAAATCTATCTCCATAGGAGAAGATGTTTTATTAAAAGAAAGCAGCTTTCTGAATTAGTCTTCCAGTTTCTTTCCATCAGCAGATTATCTTCTCTTCAGCAGCTGATGCCCATATAGCCCACTGACTGACCTAGTCCATAGGTTCTGGACAAAGCGTGTTCATGCAGCCAGTCCAAAGTAGCTGTGAAGTTGTGACGCACATCCTCTGAGTAGGTGTTCATCTGGGCCAGGCAGTCATCTGCTTGTTTTCTCCATGATGGTTCTCCATAGTCCAAAAACCTGCAAATAAATCCAAAATCTAAGTATAGAATTGGGGTTTCATTAACATATGATAATTTTCCATCGTTAATGTCAGGTGACAGAAATCGAGTGTATGAGATTAAAATGAAAAATAAGAGAAGATCCCTCCAAAACAAAAAAAAAAAATACAGATAACAGTTACACATACACACAGAGACACACACATACACACACACACACAAAATTATGTATGTAAGAAAGGAAAAAAGTAGATTCTTTTTTTAAAACATGAAGCTGAACGACCAAATGAAAGCGTTTTCTTTCTCTCTAGCTGAAGAAAGAAGAAACTGGGCCCTATATCACTGCCAAACACCTTGTCATTTGCACACCACACACACCCCATTCACCCCCTACCTCCTAAAATGTGTACTTCTGATCCAAGTGTGTCAATGAATGTGAATGGCTGTCAACGCATTGTGTTAACCAGTGAGAGCACTGGAGCCAGTTTTCATTAAGTTTAGGCTTCCACAGACAGAACACTGACCAAAATAAACAGGAGAATATGGATGGAAAGGCATTTAACTCTGGTTACAGATGGAAGTGCGGGGAGGAGGGGGGGGCAATAACACTGGCTGTCAATGCTGTTATCTACTGGAGGCAAAATCAGCACAACAGCAATGAAAATTCTCAGGGGCACAGTTGGAAGAGCATTACAGACAGCATGGGCAGGTTTACAGTGTACGACAGACATGGGCATTTACAGTGTTGGGGTGCAAACCCACTGACAATAATACATAATTAGCCGAGAGAATTGTGTCTGTCTGTCTCCCTAAGGAAATGGTAGTTCTGTTTAGTGACTGAAGGGCAGCACAAAAGCTTCTCAGTTCAAATCGCAGATATGGACAAACCCCAGAGTGAAAGCAAGAGAATCTACATACTGCAAGAAAGAACTGTACATTTCTTCACATTGGCTGCTGGACTGATGCCAGTTAATGAACAATTCCACAAGGGATTCACTGTGAGTGGTACATGTAGTGACAGAAATACTCCATTCCCTTCACTGCTTATATATAGAATGACCATCCAGCCAAATACAGTAATGACATTTGAGAAGAAACTATAAGGAAATCTCTAAGCCTTATGTCATGACAGATAAGGGCTTTTTTTTCTGATGAAACGAAATACCAACCTCGCCTGCACAGTGGACACTTAGTGCACAAAGAAAAAAAACCCACAGCATCCAGAGAGCTGGTACCAGCAACGTTATGAATGTTGACCCAGCAAACAAAAACATATGCAGACCGAATCCAGTTGGTGCAACAATATGGGAATGCTTTCTACCTCTGGAGATGCAGCCACAATATCACACAGAGAAATCTACTGTAACCATAGCATTATATATGCAGAAAGGCTTTGAAAAACCTACATTAGCGTTTTAACAGATATATATTGCAAAATCATTTTTCTAAAGGAAAAAAGAAAAAGTACCTACCACTGATCACAAAGGGCGACCACACACTCGTCAGCAGAACGAGAAATCACCTGGTTCTCTGGTTCCTGGTAGATCACGGCTTCGTTCTAAAGAGACCAAGACAATTCAATTCACAATTAACCCACAAAGTGACGAGGATAAATTTTCTACAGTATGGGACTGATCATTTTTTTTAACATCAAAGCAAAAACCTCTGTTTTGAAGCACACATTTCTGTGCTACACCCAAATAAAGCACAGACCACTGATGCCCAGAGCAATATACAACTTTGGAAAGACAAAAGTTAAGAGAGGATTCCAAGGTTTTTCCATGAATGTTGGTTGCTGGAACACAAAACGTGCTGCTATCAAGAATCTTCTTAGCAGTTTCATGACAATGACATCTATAATTCCTTTCAGTAAACTTTCAGCTGATGACTGTTCTCCTGATCTGATCCACTACTAACCATACATCTTGATTCACTTATGATAACATGGAGTGGCTTTTTGTTTTCGATTACACAGCTGGTACATTTAAGATGTTCACCATTTGGTCTTGCAACATTATTAGCACCAGTTTGCTCTGTGTGTGTGTGTGTGTGGGTGTGTGTGTGTGTGTGTGTGTGTGTGTGTGTCTGTATGTGTCTGTGTGTGCATGTGTGTGTGTGCACAAGCACAAAAAAAGGGGGTGTGGGCACTCATTGCAAAAACTCCCTTACTCTGTCAACCATCAATTTCTGTATGGACTTTTTCACGTCTTGAACTTTCTGGCCCTCGTAACCTTTGACCACCATGATGCCATCGTAGAAGCCTTTCTTGTACACCTCCCCCTTGGCCTCCTCCAGCTTTTCGCGGTCATTCTGACTGGACACTTTGTAGCGCTCACATGCTGTCACGGCCGACAGAATGCCAAAAGTCAGGAACTTCTATTATGGGCACCTAGAAAACAGAAGAAAAAAATTAGCAGCAGCAACATGGCGCATGTTCACTTTTTTTTTGTTTTTCGCTTCATTTTCTATCAAATTAACTATCTTTACCAAATTTGGTGCATTGGGAAGTCGAGGAATTCCTGAGCAATATGTCTTCATTCAGTGATGACCTTTCAGACAACTCATGTCTTCGGTACAGCAGTTGCAGTGAAGATGAACACACACACACACACACACACACACACACACACACACACACACACACACACACGCACACATGTAGCTGAGGCGGAATGATTTCTTACAAATGGAGAGTAACCTGACAAATGACTACTGGGATTTACTGACAAAATAATGCAAAGATACTTCCAGAAAGAAGATAAAATATCAGTTTTGAACGAATTCACTTACTTTTTCATTTTTTATTAAATGAGATCCTTTCAGTGTTTCTTCTGTGGGGACTCTAAGTTTGAAAGGTCTTGTTTTTTAAAGATATATTCCATTCCTCTTCGAGATAATTATCCTATTCAAAGGATCTCACTTTACTGTTTACTTCACACATCATGTCATTATTTATTCTGAAGATTGCTTTCTGGTTCATTTTAAAGCAAAATTCTTTCTCTATTTTAAAGAATATCACTTTACTGTTTATTTCAAATATCACTTACTGTTTATCTCAATGATCACTTTCTTGTCTTGTCTATTTTGTTGGAATCACTCAGTATTCATTTAAAGGTAATCACCTTACTGTCCAGTTTATCAGAGGAGATCACTTAATCATCATGTTGGAAAATAATAAGATTGTTTGCTTTAAAGATCATTTTGCGTTCAATTTTAAAGGAAACAGACACTTTGACGTTCATCTTAAATTTATCACTTTACAGTTCATCTTAAAGATCACTTAATCACTCATTTTACCTTGAAAATCCTTTTTTTCAATTTCAACTATCATTCTTTTATTTTCATTCTACCTTTACTACTATCACCCGGCCAGCCAAACAGGCTTTTTTGGGCTGTCACGGCACAGAGAAAAGAATTTCAATCCTAAAAAAGATCAGATCAGACAGCAAAACTATGTACCGAATATATTTTTACATGAAATCCATATGCATGATTGGTAATTTACTGATATCCTTGAAGATGATAAATCTAAACAATGGGGGTACTGAAGGCAAGAGGCATTTCCCTAATATTTCCTCCCAGTCGAACAAAAAGAAGTATAAAAAAAAAAATTCAAAGGAAAAAAATTTTTTCAAACCCTTTTGAGCAAATAGAACACAGCAGGAGGACAGCAAGTGTTCACATTGAACAATGTGGATATTCTTTATGTCTAGTCACCAGACAAGAAAAACTTTAATATGTTAGATTCTACAAAACAAAAATAAACAGATAGGCCACAAATGCAGAAAAGTCTGTGGATAACAGTAAACCAAAAAAAAAAAAGAAAGAAAGACAAATACAGAGCAAAGAGACTCAACAATTACAAAAAAAAAAAAAGAGGAAATGAACAGCACAGAATATCCAGAAGGTGGAAATATAATGTCTACTGAAACAGCTCCCAGCTTTCCCCATGGGAACAAGTATCAAGCCTTTTGCTGTGCATCTGGTTTTGCTATATTTTGGAAAAAAAAAAAAAAAAAAAAAAAAAAAAAAAAAAAAAAACACCAGAGCCAAGAGAACTTAGGTGTCAGGAACTGATTACCTTTACTCCGATTTGTTTTTCAAAACACAGCTAGATCAGACACACACCTAAAGTAAGATAAGACACGATAAAACTAATCAAGAAACAGTGAGAAAAAATGAATGGTGCTGAACATGAACAACAGACAAACAAAGAAAAAGAATAATGACATTGCTCTCACCGGCTCGAACGGCAGAACCATTGCATCTGTCAGACCATACTTCTGCCTGAAGGCCTCCTTCTTCTTGAGGTCCCTCAGGGCGGCAAAGTCAAGTCATCCGGGGCATCTGAGGGCACACTGGTCACAATGCCTGTGCCTTTGCCATACTTGATGTTCAGCATAGGCAGTGTGTAGACTGTGTCGTAGGAGGGTCAGGGGTGCTTTCAGAGGTATCCCCATAATGTCCTGGAAGTTGCAGACAGAAAAGTCGAAGTACTGGTGCTTTGGGTGGATTGATTATTAACTCAAGTTAACTACATATTTGCCAGTCAAGGTTCATTCTATATCCTATTTCCATGGTGTTATTTCAGGAAGCCTCGAGCTTTAAAACTTGACATGTGAAAGCATCTGCTAAAGCAACAGAGGCTGCCATTAAAACAGTGCTTCAATACGAACGTAAATTAAATGCAAACATCATCCATCAGTTCATATGGAGTATGACAATGAATGAGTGACCGTGATGAGGGATCAGTCTTTTTCACACTGTCATGGCAAATTCAGCATCCAAGACACCACTGAGTCAACGACAGCTCAGACAGCTGTGTAGATTGTATGGATCTCTTTGCACTAGCTTCAATCCTTTTCAGTGACACAGCCCAGAAGTGGGACTTAGAATCGTTTTTATGAACCAGTTCTTGATTTTCAGCCAAAGGCGAGTGAACACCATGATCAGTTCTGTATTAATTAGTTATTATGTTATGTTATGTTATTAGATATTTATTATGTTTTCATTTACTAGATGTTTATCTACAACATACTACCAATTGCATAGCAAACCACATTTACTATTGGATTTTTATACAAAATTTGTTTAGATTTAGACTTAAATCTTATCCATTTTTTTTTCTTAAAAAAAAAAAAAAAACTGTGTCATAAGTTCACCCAAGCCTCTCTTAAAGTTAAAATCTGACAGTTAAGTAAATGTTTAATAAAAAAAAAAAAAAAAAAGGTAAACAGAAAACATGCTGAATATACACGATCACAAGGATGCAACTAAAAAGCAAATCTTGTTTCAGTAAAAAAAAAAAAAAAATGAACATGAACAGATTGGTTGTGGACACAAAACACACCCCTTTTCCTGGCTGTGGATTCAAAACCCATCCCTCTTCTCACTCTCACCTGTCCTGTGAGTTCCAGCAGAATGTCCATCTTTCCATCTCTGCAGTCATCTCCTGGTAGCACATATTGCGTGCTGCCCGCTGCGTGCACACAAAACACCTCCCCAGTTTTCATCCTCACGGCAACGTATTTCATGTCGGGTTTCACCCAGCAGTTGGTCTGTCCAAACATGGTCTCTGGTCGAAGGGTTGCCGCCACCAGGTACACCGATTTCCCTGACAGAGGCCTGCATGTCAAGGTACAAAAACAGATACTGCCTTCAACTGACTCCTACTACGATCATGTTCCCCAAAGACAAACACAAACAGAAACACAAGTATATCAGCTCTTCTTCTTCTTCTGCGTACGCAGGCTGATACCCCTGCAGCTGTGGACACCAACTGTATAGAAAGGCAAGGATTAATCCCATTCTACCCAACAAAGGGAGTGGAGTTTTGTGTGTATGACCATTTTCTTTTATATCCTGCCATTAAGGCAGCCATCTCCAACTTCAGGGAAAAGTATATTAACTATCTCTATTGTTTTCCTCTGAAACAAAACCAAACATTCTTATAGTTTTAACTTTTACCCAAATTACCGCCTGCTTACATGCTCCAGCGCTCAAAAACATACCACCTAGCACTAGGCTCCACAGTCTAAGCCCACCAATACATACACACACAAAAATTTTATGGCCTCTATCATGAAGCGGTTGGAGTCATAGACTCCTGGCTAGGAGGTCATGGGTTCAAATCATGACCAGAGTTAACTTTCTCAACTGTCTTCTTTCCATTCTACGGTCCTTTGCTGGCAGCTTTGGGAAGTCGGTGGATTGTGGTTGTTCTCCCGAGTTGACCACATGGGGTACCATCCAGAGGTTGGCCCAGAACAGACGAGAATGGAGGACCTTTGTTGCTGCCCTACATGCCACGGGCATAATGGGCAGTAAGTAAGTAAGTAAGTCCCGAGTTGATGGCAACATCACTACATTGTGCATGTCTGGCATCTGTGAGATACTATAGGTAGATGGTCATTGTGTTTTGCAAGAGCTATTGGTGAGACTAATCCAGGACTTGCATACATAACTCACACAAGCATGTGCACACACACACATACACATGCATACACAATGAAAACTGTGCGCATTCACACATGCACACAAGCGCGCGCGCACACACACACACACACACACACACACACACACACACACACACATACACACACACACACACACACACACACCAGGGCTCTAACCAAGGAAAAGCAAAATTCCTTAATATATGGAGGGGGGGGGGGGGGGGGGCCCAGTCCTCTTGTTCCCACTTCCCACCACCTCTTACTTGGAAAACTCTTGAAATCTGCTTTCAAACTAGTGCATTCAGCTGGAAATCTGAGCATCAAGCGTTATACTGTCTACTTTTGGGTCCAACAAGGACCATGTGTATGTATAGCTTCGTCCATTTCTTTCTTTTTTGCATCTTGCCAGTGCACGATATCAGGACATGACAATGCTTTTGAGGTAGACAAAATGACGACTGCCTGCTCTCACAAAAAAATTCACTCAAGATTTCATCACATCAGCATCATCTGCTGGCAAAACCAAGAACAACAAGCAAGCAATAGATTCCACTGCTATTTTTTTTTCCCTCCAGATTTTTTCAGAAAATAAGTTTTTCCCTATATTCTTATTTTAACTTTTAGCTGAAACTGGCAAAATTTACAGATTAACAGGAGCCTTGCATAGATACACAGACACACACACTCTCTCTTTCTCTCAAATACATAAAAGAAAATAACAAAAAACTCACTGAGCTTTACAGGAAAGGGTTCCTTGACCTTCATCTTGATCAGAGTATACTCCTGAGGTCCAACACCCTGTAACAACATCATCAGCATTAGCAGCATGAAATGCCATACTACTGCGTAAATATAAGCCGCAAGCACTGAATCTCAGTAAACCAAGAGTCAGAAGCAGTGCATACATGGTCCAGAACTGTCCAACCACAATGATGCTGCTGTTGAATGAAGCCAAGCCTTTAATGGAGAGGCGGACACAAAAACTGGACTTATTTGTTAAAAAAAAAAAAAAATTGTATTTGTTTTCCAACTGATTATATCGCAAAACTTTTGGGGAAAATTTACTCTGGGATGATTTTAAAGATCAAGTCTGGGGGTGGTGGTGTGGTTGGGGGTGGAGGTGGGGGAGAGGGCAGACAAGAAATGAGGCAGAACAACATCAAAGCGCCTTCGAAATGGTACACGGAATGAACAATATTACGAACACATAAAAAGTGCTAACACAGATATATTCAGGTTTTCCATACGCTCAGTCTGAAATTTTCTCAGCAGTATTCTCATTTCTGAAGTATATGCGGCATTTCAATCCTGATCATTAAATTATTTTTGGTGCCGATATACTACTGCACACACAAAACAACTTTTCTCACATTAAACATTAATTACTTGTCTAGATTAACCACATCCTGAGATTCTGCTCCTTGCACAATAAGCAAGGAAGTCCCCAATATGATTGCAGGATCAAAGCATTATCGGGACAGCACATCAAGTTCATGTACTGCATCTTATAGTTTCATCATCACATCTCCCTTAAGCAAATTCCACCCACATCTCAGTGATGGCTTGTCGAATTGAAATAACTACCAATTCCCATCCCTTCCCCTGTATTCAGATGATTTCACTCATCTACTAAAGTGGATTTTCAACAGAATTTTGCCAGGGACAACTCCCTTGGTGCCTGGCTCTCTTGCTGCACATGGCATTTCAGTATATTTCTCATCTAAAATATCAGTCCTCAGGACTACCGTTTAAGATCTAGGAGAGAGAAGATTAGTAGATGAGTGAAATCATCTGAATACAGGGGAAGGGATGGGAATTGGTAGTTATTTTCAATTTCGACAAGCCATCACTGAGATGTGGGTGGAATTTGCTTAAGGGAGATGTGATGATGAAACTATAAGATGCAGTACATGAAACTTGATGTGCTGTCCCGATAATGCTTTGATCCTGCAATCATATGGGGACTTCCTTGCTTATTGTGCAAGGAGCAGAATCTCAGGATGTGGTTAATCTAGACAAGTAATTAATGTTTAATGTGAGAAAAGTTGTTTTGTGTGTGCAGTAGTATATCGGCACCAAAAATAATTTAATGATCAGGATTGAAATGCCGCATATACTTCAGAAATGAGAATACTGCTGAGAAAATTTCAGACTGAGCGTATGAAAACCTGAATATATCTGTGTTAGCACTTTTTATGTGTTCGTAATATTGTTCATTCCGTGTACCCATTTCGAAGGCGCTTTGATGTTGTTCTGCCTCATTTCTTGTCTGCCCTCTCCCCCACCTCCACCCCCAACCACACCACCACCCCCAGACTTGATCTTTAAAATCATCCCAGAGTAAATTTTCCCCAAAAGTTTTGCGATATAATCAGTTGGAAAACAAATACAATTTTTTTTTTTTTTTTAACAAATAAGTCCAGTTTTTGTGTCGCCTCTCCATTAAAGGCTTGGCTTCATTCAACAGCAGCATCATTGTGTTGGACAGTTCTGGACCATGTATGCACTGCTTCTGACTCTTGGTTTACTGAGATTCAGTGCTTGCGGCTTATATTTACGCAGTAGTATGGCATTTCATGCTGCTAATGCTGATGATGTTGTTACAGGGTGTTGGACCTCAGGAGTATACTCGATCAAGATGAAGGTCAGGAACCCTTTCCTGTAAAGCTCAAGTGAGTTTTTTTTGTTATTTTCTTTTATGTATTTGAGAGAAAGAGAGAGAGTGTGTGTGTGTGTGTATCTATGCAAGGCTCCTGTTAATCTGTAAATTTTGCCAGTTTCAGCTAAAAGTTAAAATAAGAATATAGGGAAAAACTTATTTTCTGAAAAAATCTGGAGGGAAGAAAAAAATAGCAGTGGAATCTATTGCTTGCTTGTTGTTCTGGTTTGCCAGCAGATGATGCTGATGTGATGAAATCTTGAGTGAATTTTTTGTGAGAGCAGGCAGTCGTCATTTTGTCTACCTCAAAAGCATTGTCATGTCCTGATATCGTGCACTGGCAAGATGCAAAAAAGAAAGAAATGGACGAAAGCTATACATACACATGGTCCTTGTTGGACCCAAAAGTAGACAGTATAACGCTTGATGCTCAGATTTCCAGCTGAATGCACTAGTTTGAAAGCAGATTTCAAGAGTTTTCCAAGTAAGAGGTGGTGGGGAAGTGGGAACAAGAGGACTGGCCCCCCCCCCCCCCCCCCCCCATATATTAAGGAATTTTGCTTTTCCTTGGTTAGAGCCCTGGTGTGTGTGTGTGTGTGTGTGTGTATGTGTGTGTGTGTGTGTGTGTGTGTGTGTGTGTGTGTGTGCGCGCGCGCGCTTGTGTGCGTGTGTGAATGCGCACAGTTTTCATTGTGTATGCATGTGTATGTGTGTGTGTGCACATGCTTGTGTGAGTTATGTATGCAAGTCCTGGATTAGTCTCACCAATAGCTCTTGCAAACACAATGACCATCTACCTATAGTATCTCACAGATGCCAGACATGCACAATGTAGTGATGTTGCCATCAACTCGGGACTTACTTACTTACTTACTGCCCATTATGCCCGGTGGTATGTAGGGCAGCAACAAAGGTCCTCCATTCTCGTCTGTTCTGGGCCAACCTCTGGATGGTACCCCATGTGGTCAACTCGGGAGAACAACCACAATCCACCGACTTCCCAAAGCTGCCAGCAAAGGACCGTAGAATGGAAAGAAGACAGTTGAGAAAGTTAACTCTGGTCATGATTTGAACCCATGACCTCCTAGCCAGGAGTCTATGACTCCAACCGCTTCATGATAGAGGCCATAAAATTTTTGTGTGTGTATGTATTGGTGGGGCTTACTGTGGGAGCCTAGTGCTAGGTGGTATGTTTTGAGCGCTGGAGCATGTAAGCAGGCGGTAATTTGGGTAAAAGTTAAAAACTATAAGAATGTTTGGTTTTGTTTCAGAGGAAACAATAGAGATAGTTAATATACTTTTCCCTGAAGTTGGAGATGGCTGCCTTAATGGCAGGATATAAAAAGAAAATGGTCATACACACAAAACTCCACTCCCTTTGTTGGGTAGATGGGATTAATCCTTGCCTTTCTATACAGTTGGTGTCCACAGCTGCAGGGGTATCAGCCTGCGTACGCAGAAGAAGAAGAAGAAGCTGATGATATACTTGTGTTTCTGTTTGTGTTTGTCTTTGGGGAACATGATCGTAGTAGGAGTCAGTTGAAGGCAGTATCTGTTTTTGTACCTTGACATGCAGGCCTCTGTCAGGGAAATCGGTGTACCTGGTGGCGGCAACCCTTCGACCAGAGACCATGTTTGGACAGACCAACTGCTGGGTGAAACCCGACATGAAATACGTTGCCGTGAGGATGAAAACTGGGGAGGTGTTGTGTGCACGCAGCGGGCAGCACGCAATATGTGCTACCAGGAGATGACTGCAGAGATGGGAAAGATGGACATTCTGCTGGAACTCACAGGACAGGTGAGAGTGAGAAGAGGGATGGGTTTTGAATCCACAGCCAGGAAAAAGGGGTGTGTTTTGTATCCACAACCAATCTGTTCATGTTCATTTTTTTTTTTTTTTTTACTGAAACAAGATTTGCTTTTTAGTTGCATCCTTGTGATCGTGTATATTCAGCATGTTTTCTGTATACCCCTTTTTTTTTTTTTATTAAACATTTACTTAACTGTCAGATTTTAACTTTAAGAGAGGCTTGGGTGAACTTATGACACAGGTTTTTTTTTTTTTTTAAGAATAAAAAAATGGATAAAGATTGAAGTCTAAATCTAAACAAATTTTTATAAAAAATCCAATAGTAAATGTGGTTTGCTATGCAATTGGTAGTATGTTGTAGATAAACATCTAGTAAATGAAAACATAATAAATATCTAATAACATAACATAACATAATAACTAATTAATAACAGAACTGATCATGGTGTTCACTCGCCTTTGGCTTGAAAATCAAGAACTGGTTCATAAAACGATTCTAAGTCCCACTTCTGGGCTGTGTCACTGAAAAGGATTGAAGCTAGTGCAAAGAGATCCATACAATCTACACAGCTGTCTGAGCTGTCGTTGACTCAGTGGTGTCTTGGATGCTGAATTTGCCATGACAGTGTGAAAAAGACTGATCCCTCATCACGGTCACTCATTCATTGTCATACTCCCCATATGAACTGATGGATGATGTTTGCATTTAATTTACGTTCGTATTGAAGCACTGTTTTAATGGCAGCCTCTGTTGCTTTAGCAGATGCTTTCAAATGTCAAGTTTTAATGCTCGAGGCTTCCTGAAATAATACGCATGGAAATAGGATATAGAATGAACCTTGACTGGCAAATATGTAGTTAACTTGAGTCCACCAATCAATCCACCCAAAGCACCAGTACTTGGACTTTTCTGTCTGCAACTTCCAGGACATTATGGG
Source organism: Conus betulinus (assembly GCA_016801955.1). Lineage (NCBI taxonomy): Eukaryota > Metazoa > Mollusca > Gastropoda > Neogastropoda > Conidae > Conus > Conus betulinus. Next base: position 17,165 of record JADBJO010016036.1, on the reverse strand, counting down.
GATACCTCTGAAAGCACCCCTGACCTCCTACGACACAGTCTACACACTGCCTATGCTGAACATCAAGTATGGCAAAGGCACAGGCATTGTGACCAGTGTGCCCTCAGATGCCCCGGATGACTTTGCCGCCCTGAGGGACCTCAAGAAGAAGGAGGCCTTCAGGCAGAAGTATGGTCTGACAGATGCAATGGTTCTGCCGTTCGAGCCGGTGAGAGCAATGTCATTATTCTTTTTCTTTGTTTGTCTGTTGTTCATGTTCAGCACCATTCATTTTCTCACTGTTTCTTGATTAGTTTTTATCGTGTCTTATCTTACTTTAGGTGTGTGTCTGATCTAGCTGTGTTTTGAAAAACAAATCGGAGTAAAGGTAATCAGTTCCTGACACCTAAGTTCTCTTGGCTCTGGTGTTTTTTTTTTTTTTTTTTTTTTTTTTTTTTTTTTTTTCCCAAAATATAGCAAAACCAGATGCACAGCAAAAGGCTTGATACTTGTTCCCATGGGGAAAGCTGGGAGCTGTTTCAGTAGACATTATATTTCCACCTTCTGGATATTCTGTGCTGTTCATTTCCTCTTTTTTTTTTTGTAATTGTTGAGTCTCTTTGCTCTGTATTTGTCTTTCTTTTTTTTTTTTTTTGGTTTACTGTTATCCACAGACTTTCTGCATTTGTGGCCTATCTGTTTATTTTTGTTTTGTAGAATCTAACATATTAAAGTTTTTCTTGTCTGGTGACTAGACATAAAGAATATCCACATTGTTCAATGTGAACACTTGCTGTCCTCCTGCTGTGTCTATTTGCTCAAAAGGGTTTGAAAAAAAAACATTTTTTCCTTTGATTTTTTTTTTATACTTCTTTTTGCTCGACTGGGAGGAAATATTAGGGAAATGCCTCTTGCCTTCAGTACCCCATTGTTTAGATTTATCGTCTTCAAGGATATCAGTAAATTACCAATCATGCATATGGATTTCATGTAAAAATATATTCGGTACATAGTTTGCTGTCTGATCTGATCTTTTTTAGGATTGAAATTCTTTTCTCTGTGCCGTGACAGCCCAAAAAAGCCTGTTGGCTGGCCGGGTGATAGTAGTAAAGGTAGAATGAAAATAAAAGAATGATAGTTGAAATTGAAAAAAAAGGATTTTCAAGGTAAAATGAGTGATTAAGTGATCTTTAAGATGAACTGTAAAGTGATAAATTTAAGATGAACGTCAAAGTGTCTGTTTCCTTTAAAATTGAACGCAAAATGATCTTTAAAGCAAACAATCTTATTATTTCCAACATGATGATTAAGTGATCTCCTCTGATAAACTGGACAGTAAGGTGATACCTTTAAATTGAATACTGAGTGATTCCAACAAAATAGACAAGACAAGAAAGTGATCATTGAGATAAACAGTAAGTGATATTTGAAATAAACAGTAAAGTGATATTCTTTAAAATAGAGAAAGAAATTTGCTTTAAAATGAACCAGAAAGCAATCTTCAGAATAAATAATGACATGATGTGTGAAGTAAACAGTAAAGTGAGGTCCTTTGAATAGGATAATTATCTCGAAGAGGAATGGGAATATATCTTTAAAAAACAAGACCTTTCAAACTTAGGGTCCCCACAGAAGAAACACTGAAAGGATCTCATTTAATAAAAATGAAAAAGTAAGTGAATTCGTTCAAAACTGATATTTTATCTTCTTTCTGGAAGTATCTTTGCATTATTTTGTCAGTAAATCCCAGTCATTTGTCAGGTTACTCTCCATTTGTAAGAAATCATTCCGCCTCAGCTACATGTGTGTGTGTGTGTGTGTGTGTGTGTGTGTGTGTGTGTGTGTGTGTGTGTGTGTGTGTGTGTTTCATCTTCACTGCAACTGCTGTACCGAAGACATGAGTTGTCTGAAAGGTCATCACTGAATGAAGACATATTGCTCAGGAATTCCTCGACTTCCCAATGCACCAAATTTGGTAAAGATAGTTAATTTGATAGGAAATGAAGCGAAAAACAAAAAAAAAGTGAACATGCGCCATGTTGCTGCTGCTAATTTTTTTCTTCTGTTTTCTAGGTGCCCATAATAGAAGTTCCTGACTTTGGCATGGCATTCTGTCGGCCGTGACAGCATGTGAGCGCTACAAAGTGTCCAGTCAGAACGACCGCGAAAAGCTGGAGGAGGCCAAGGGGGAGGTGTACAAGAAAGGCTTCTACGATGGCATCATGGTGGTCAAAGTTACGAGGGCCAGAAAGTTCAAGACGTGAAAAAGTCCAATACAGAAATTGATGGTTGACAGAGTAAGGGAGTTTTTGCAATGAGTGCCCCACACCCCCTTTTTTTTTTTGCTTGTGCACACACACATGCACACACAGACATACAGAGACACATACAGACACACACACAGACACACACACACACACACACACACACATACACACACACACACACACACACAGCAAAACTGGTGCTAATAATGTTGCAAGACCAAATGGCGAACATCTTAAATGTACCAGCTGTGTAATCGAAAACAAAAAAACCACTCCATGTTATCATAAGTGAATCAAGATGTATGGTTAGTAGTGGATCAGATCAGGAGAACAGTCATCAGCTGAAAGTTTACTGAAAGGAATATAGATGTCATTGTCATGAAACTGCTAAGAAGATTCTTGATAGCAGCACATTGTGTTTTTCCAGCAACCAACATTCATGGGAAAACCTTGGAATCCTCTCTTAACTTTTGTCTTCCCAAAGTTGTATATTGCTCTGGGGCATCAGTGGTCTGTGTGCTTTTTTGGGTGTAGCACACAGAAATGTGTGCTTCAAAACAGAGGTTTTTGCTTTGATGTTAAAAAAATGATCAGTCCCATACTGTAGAAAATTTATCCTCGTCACTTTGTGGGTTAATTGTGAATTGAATTGTCTTGGTCTCTTTAGAACGAAGCCGTGATCTACCAGGAACCAGAGAACCAGGTGATTTCTCGTTCTGCTGACGAGTGTGTGGTCGCCCTTTGTGATCAGTGGTAGGTACTTTTCTTTTTTCCTTTAAGAAAAATGATTTTGCAATATATCTGTTAAAACGCTAATGTAGGTTATTTTCAAAGCCTTTCTGCATATATAATGCTATGGTTACAGTAGATTTCTCTGTGTGATATTGTGGCTGCATCTCCAGAGGTAGAAAGCATTCCCATATTGTTGCACCAACTGGATTTGGTCTGCATATGTTTTTGTTTGCTGGGTCAACATTCATAACGTTGCTGGTACCAGCTCTCTGGATGCTGTGGGTTTTTTTTTTCTTTGTGCACTAAGTGTCCACTGTGCAGGCGAGGTTGGTATTTCGTTTCATCAGAAAAAGCCCTTATCTGTCATGACATAAGGCTTAGAGATTTCCTTATAGTTTCTTCTCAAATGTCATTACTGTATTTGGCTGGATGGTCATTCTATATATAAGCAGTGAAGGGAATGGAGTATTTCTGTCACTACATGTACCACTCACAGTGAATCCCTTGTGGAATTGTTCATTAACTGGCATCAGTCCAGCAGCCAATGTGAAGAAATGTACAGTTCTTTCTTGCAGTATGTAGATTCTCTTGCTTTCACTCTGGGGTTTGTCCATATCTGCGATTTGAACTGAGAAGCTTTTGTGCTGCCTTCAGTCACTAAACAGAACTGCCATTTCCTTAGGGAGACAGACAGACACAATTCTCTCGGCTAATTATGTATTATTGTCAGTGGGTTTGCACCCCAACACTGTAAATGCCCATGTCTGTCGTACACTGTAAACCTGCCCATGCTGTCTGTAATGCTCTTCCAACTGTGCCCTGAGAATTTCATTGCTGTTGTGCTGATTTTGCCTCCAGTAGATAACAGCATGACAGCCAGTGTTATTGCCCCCTCCTCATCTCCCCGCACTTCCATCTGTAACCAGAGTTAAATGCCTTTCCATCCATATTCTCCTGTTATTTTGGTCAGTGTTCTGTCTGTGGAAGCCTAAACTTAATGAAAACTGGCTCCAGTGCTCTCACTGGTTAACAACAATGCGTTGACAGCCATTCACATTCATTGACACACTTGGATCAGAAGTACACATTTTAGGAGGTAGGGGGTGAATGGGGTGTGTGTGGTGTGCAAATGACAAGGTGTTTGGCAGTGATAGGGCCCAGTTTCTTCTTTCTTCAGCTAGAGAGAAAGAAAACGCTTTCATTTGGTCGTTCAGCTTCATGTTTTAAAAAAAAGAATCTACTTTTTTCCTTTCTTACATACATAATTGTGTGTGTGTGTGTGTATGTGTGTGTCTCTGTGTGTATGTGTAACTGTTATCTGTATTTTTTTTTTTTGTTTTGGAGGGGGATCTTCTCTTATTTTTCATTTTAATCTCATACACTCGATTTCTGTCACCTGACATTAACGATGGAAAATTATCATATGTTAATGAAACCCCAATTCTATACTTAGATTTTGGATTTATTTGCAGGTTTTTGGACTATGGAGAACCATCATGGAGAAAACAAGCAGATGACTGCCTGGCCCAGATGAACACCCTACTCAGAGGATGTGCGTCACAACTTCACAGCTACTTTGGACTGGCTGCATGAACACGCTTTGTCCAGAACCTATGGACTAGGTCAGTCAGTGGGCTATATGGGCATCAGCTGCTGAAGAGAAGATAATCTGCTGATGGAAAGAAACTGAAAGACTAATTCAGAAAGCTGCTTTCTTTTAATAAAACATCTTCTCCTATGGAGATAGATTTTAGTATAGTTTGTCATTGTTAGTGTGACCAACATAATAACTTTCTTTTTTTTTGGTACAGTTGTTATTGTGACAGAGAGAAAGAAAGAGAGAGAGCACAAGTGAGAGAGAGCATCATTGTTTTAAATATAAAGCGAAGAAAATGAGATTTGTGTCACCATGATGTATTGAATTTAAGTTGTCATTAAAGAGGTTGAATTCAGTTATTATCATGCAGACAAAAAATTAATGTGGTCTTAACGACAGAGCCTACTTAGTGCATTGGTTGTGTTCTAGCTGCAAGTGTTTGTTCTGCAGGCACACGTCTTCCCTGGGATCCCCAGTATCTGATAGAAAGCCTGTCTGATTCCACCATCTACATGGCTTTCTACACTGTGGCCCATCTGTTGCAAGGGGGCGTGGTGGATGGCAGCAAGCTTGGGCCTGCCAACATCAAGTGGGTCATATTTGTTGCTATTGTTTGCTTCCTGGATTGATGGAAGAGACTCTGCAAGTGTGTGTGTGTGTGTGTGTGTGCTGAAAAGACAGGGTGGGATGGGGGAGGGGTTAGGGATGGTGAAGGGGGTGCTATGTGTGTCTGTATGTTCAGGGTGGGATGGGGGAGGGGGTTAGGGATGGTGAAGGGGGTGCTATCTGTGTGTGTATGTTCATGGATACATGTATGAATATGTGGTTGAATGAGAGTGTGTATGTCTGTATATTGTAATATTATGTGAAGCAGACTCTCAGTGTGTGTGTTTGCATGTGAGTGTGTATGTGTGTGTGTGCGCGCGCGCGCGCCTGTCTTTGTAAAGTCTGTCATCGTCGTTCTTTAAACAAATCACAGTTGTTGACTGATCTTTTCCAGACTTTGCACCGTGACTTGTTAGCATACTGGACAGATTAAGAGTGAGCCAGTGTTTTACTGGAAAGTCACCTCAGTTTCATTTGTAGACACAACCACATGGCAGAGCAAAGTAGTGTTGGGATTCGAAACGAATCAGACATGCCTTGTTGCTAACCTTCATGTAATTGAAAGCTTCATGCTTACTCTCAGCTGGAAGAGCACCATGGACTGAATATTTAAAGGTGCCTGGTTCAGTCTTGGTGTCAACACTTTGGTATATTCTATTTCTTTCCTTCAAGAGCTTCAACTTAGGTCTAAGGCAAAGGGGCGGGAGAGGGGGTGGAGGGGGCAGGGGGTTTTACAAGGGGAAGGGGGAAAGGAGGAGGACGGGGGATGATGAGGTTAAGGGGAAGGTGGGGGGAGGAAAAGGGGAGATGGGAGAAAGGGAGACGAGGGGAGGAAGAGGGTAGATGGGAAGGAAGTGAATATATAGACATATATTGAACAAACATGTAAGAGGGGTAGGTGGGTGGGGGGAATGATGACGTTAACTGTGGCACCAAGATGTCTGGTGTTTGGTTTCATTCATTGTATGAATTCCAGGCCACAAACGGATTTCTTATTGCTGGAAATGCAGACTGTTGTGTCCCAGTTTACGCTGATATTTCCCCCTTTCTTTTTGTTTTGCTAGGCCCGAGCAAATGACCCTGGAGGTGTGGGACTACATTTTTATGCAGACGAACAAGTACCCCAGCAACTGCAACATTGCCAAGTCCACCCTGGACTGCCTGCGGGCGGAGTTTCAGTACTGGTACCCTGTGGATGTGCGCATGTCTGGCAAAGACCTGATCCAGAATCATCTGACCTACTTCATCTACTGCCACACGGCCATGTGGCCCTCTGACAAGTAAACATGGCTTTTGTTCTTCTGTATACCTTTTCCTTTTTTTTTTTTAACCAAAGAGTAACTTCCCTTGGGTGTGTGTGTGTGTGCTCAGGATTTTACCTTTTCCGTTTTTTTTTTTTTGTAACCAAAGAGTAACTTCCCTTGGATGTGTGTGTGTGTGTGTGTGTGTGTGTGTGTGTGTGTGTGTGTGTGTACGCATGCATTTTCAGGAATTATTCTGACCCTAATAAAGAAAGCGTTTTCTTTGAGGAAAAAAAGAGAAGTAAATGCTGTATTACCCCATCAAAACTAAGAGCAAGACGTGCATTATTAACAAGGGAATGCCATTGTCCCTCGTGAGATGTGGGAGGATTTGTGTCACTAGATTATTTCCTTTCTTCTTCCTTTTTTTTCTGTGGCATATTCCATGCCTTCTTGATAGCATTACTCCCGCTTAGGTTGTTCTGGCATCCCATGCACGGTGATGCTAGGTCTCCTACCCACAGCCCTATACAATGACAGCCCACATTAAGCAGTTGTTATTAGGTCATCATGAGGCAACTTGCCAGAGGAGATACTGCACTGCAGTTCTGGTTGAAGGATTTTCAGTAATTTATAGTTTCCTTGCCTTATGGAACTCTTGCTTTGGAAATTTGCCTTGACATGTCGCTGTGTGTGTGTTCTGCCTTCATTGTTGCTGGTCATCTTCTTACATTTGTGCTTTTAGGATCTTAATGGCTTGTGCCTCAGACATTGTTTAGATTGATTGGTCTTTGAAAGCATTTAGTGATATAGTTATTTGTCTCAAATGTCACATTTTCAGTGTCTACCTCTTTTACTAGAGTTCACAGATTTTGAAAGATCGTGTGTGTGTGTGTGTGTGTGTGTGTGTGTGTGTGTGTGTGTGTGTGTGTGTGTGTGTGAGTGAGTGAGTGACTTGACGTGGTAGGTTTTTTTAAAAAAATTTTTATTTGAAATGGTTCAGCCTTGACCTGATCCTGTAAGCCAGCTGAGGTAAGACGGTAAAAGAAAAAAAAAAAAAAGCATGCTGTTGGTATAATCTTACTGTGTCTTTCAGGTCAAAATGGCCGAAGGGTGTGAGAGCAAATGGACACATACTGCTGAACTCTGAGAAGGTAAATATATTGAATTTATTTGTGTTATAGACTAAATGCAGTGTATAGGCAACTTTCTCTGCAGAACTTTATCAAACATTTTCTTTTTGACTGGCACTTGCTCTGGAAAATTCTGTCACGTAATGGTCTAGAATCTCGGCCATTTCAGGATTCAGCCACTATTCACAGCTATGAGTCGTCTACATTTTAAAGAAAGAAAAGTCATACACTTCTGTTGCCAAACAGATAGTACCTCAGACCCTGGTTTTCATGTTTTCCTTCGCAAGAGAAAAAAAAAGTAACCACTGACCTATCAAAGTTTTGTCAGGTCTACCCAGACTAAAAGAATCATGTGTTTTTATCCTACAGAGCTAGACTTCGTGACTCCCATATCTTGAGATGCATGAGGAAGTAAAGTCTGTGATTTGTATATAAAAATGAACATTCATTGCATTAGGTTTATAGTTTATAGGTAATTTCTCTTTTAACGAGAGATAATAAAGTTCTCTGAATCTGAATATCTCTGCCAAGCTTACCAAGCAGATGCATCCAAAAATCCAAAAGTAGATTAGTTTTGACAGTATAAGAGACTCCAGGCTGTTGGCATCTGACTTGATTAGTTCTGTTGGAGTGAAAGGAGACACTGTGCTTCTGTGGGTATCCAAGAATTGTATGGGGAAAAAAAAAAACTAACAATACAGTAAACTGTACACAGGACAATTGTTATGATGAGGATATGGGCTATGTTAGGATTTTGTAAGAATTGGTATCAGTGATTTCTCAACAATTTTCTTCCCTGCAGATGTCCAAATCAACAGGCAACTTCCTGACTCTGACTGAGGCCATCGATAAATTCTCTGCTGACGGTGAGTAGTTGAGCATAACTGCTTGTTGGATTGTCACACCTGTGCACCTTGCACACTTCGGGTACATTGTATACTTCATTTTACAACAAATACACTTGCTGCTTCACACTATTAAAATTATGTAAATGGTGCAAAATCTTGTGCAAGCGACGTTTTCTTCTTCTTTTTTTCTTCTTTTTGCTACTGTTTTGTGGCAGGAGAGACAAACAGCAAGAATGGGTTTTGTTGTTGAATGTTTCAACATGATCAAGTGATTGCAATGTTGTCATGAAATACTAATCATCATTCAAAGAAAATCATTCAGCTTTTAGCTAAGAAACTTTAAGATGAAAAGGAGTTTTTTTTAACACACAGTTTTTTTTTAAAGGTACTCAAAGATCTAATGAGAAATACTTTTCCAAAATGACATGTGGAATGGATCAGATTGGCGTATTTTTAATTTCACATCAGACCAATTTTGCCAAGCTCTTTGTAGGTGGCGTGAAGATTGAACAAACTTCTTCCCTTTGATATCCCATACATTGGAGTGAGGGCACACACTGTAGTTGGGTTGTTGCAACAGGCATGCGGTTTTCTCTGGCGGATGCTGGAGACACGGTGGAAGATGCCAACTTTGTGGAGAAGATGGCTGACGCTGGACTGCTCCGTCTGTACACCCTGCTGGAGTGGGTCAGAGAGATGGCCACCCAGCTGGATAGCTTGAGGAGTGGACCGCCCGAGTCCTACACCTTCAACGATCGTGTCTTCGTCAGGTGAGCTGTTGGTGAGAAGTCCAAGGAAAGACTGCAGGTGTTTTTGCCTCACTGTGTTTGATGACGTTGCATGTGTGTTTAGAAAACTGTCTGAATATGGATTGCAAGTGGAATTTCAGTTCTCCCCCTCTTTGTCTTTCTTTCTGTCTCTGTAATTTAAATGACAGTGTACACACTGTCATGTATTTGTTTATTTGTTTGATTGTATTCAGTTGAGGTAATTTCAGTGAAATATATTGAACTACAGTTGCATCACACTTTTGGAGGGGAAACTAAGAACTGGATACCAGAGTCGGATAATAGTCTGCTGTGATGCTCTTTTTCTTTATTTCTATACATCCTTGTTTAAACTTGGGTTGTTAATGCATGTCCATGACAGATTTTTAAGGTGGTGATGGCGGCTGTAGGTGCTTGCATGTGCATGTGCACAGGTGTGTGTGGAAGGGAGGCAGAAGATTAGAGCTAGGAGAACAAACTTGATAAAACCCAGGTGTGGAGAGACTTTTGTGGACAGTCCCTTCACATAGATGTTTTGACAGGCTAAAGGCCTTATGTCATCAAAACAAGCATATGCAGCATTACCTTTTTAAAAATTTAAAAACTACAGAGGCGAGTATAATGGTACTGCCATGAGCACAGGAGAATATTCATTAAGGTGATAAGAAGGATCAAGAGGTGCTCTTGACCCATACTTGTTATGAAAATAAGAAATTTTTCTCCTGCGTTTGACTTGCTTTGAACCAAGTGTGCAGAATTTGGTGATAAGCAGGAACAGTGTGAACTGTCCATATGCTGCTGTAACATTATGGAAAAAAAACAATAACAACAACAACAGCTTGTAGAAGTCGGAGAGGAATTCTTGTTGCTTTGGTGTTGCAGTGAGATCAACCAGGCCATTGAGGACACCCAGAACCATTATGATAACTTCATGTTCAAGGAAGCCCTGAGGACCGGAGTGTTTGAGTTCCAGGTAGGTGTGTGTGTGTGTGTGTGTGTGTGTGTGTGTGTGTGTGTGTGTGTGTGTGTGTGTGCGTGTGTGTGTGTGTGTGTGTGTGTGTTTGTGTGTGTGTGTGTGTGTGTGTGTGTGTGTGTGTGTGTGTGTGTGAAAACAAGAACAATTCTTTATTGACGTCACCTTTGAAAGATACTTGGCACAAAAACAACAACAACAAAAAAGTGCTTTGATTATCATTTTTGCTGGCTTTGAATGCTAATATTTTTTGGTGTTCCTGGAGTTTAATAGAGTACTTGTTTTGAAGTGGTTGGCACAAAATATTCTTTACCAGGGTCATCTGTTATATCTCGCATCTGTTCTACTTGTATCTTTAGTTTTGTTCTTAAGTCATAAAGTATTCTACAGTTATCTTAAAAATGAAATTCGTCTTCTATTTCATTACATGCTGTACAAAATCTTTAATTTCGTGGTATGTGTGTGTGTGTGTGTGCCGCGCGTGCGCACGCACACGTGTGTGTGTGTTGTATTTTCAGGTCCCAGTTTCAAAACAGAATGATTTCAGTCTACTCATTGATGAGGATGGTCTCCTATCATTTCAGTAACTGTGTTTCAGACTTCAGAATAGATATTTTGACTTTGTTAGATGGTAGGCAGACAAATCTAAGTCAACTGCCTCACCTCACCAAAATTAGATGATAGCCATTATTCACTGTTGACTTTAGCCTGGATCTTTGTCAACTTTCACTAAACTAATTTATGTTATTTTTAAGAGCGTCAGCCTACCTTTAATCATCCTTCAGCCTTAAATTATCAACAGAGTTTAATGTCTGATTGGTAATTCCAGTCTTGTTCAAGCACAAGATTTACTGCTTGAGTAGCCGTGATAACCTATCATCCCCACATTCAGTTGTTAAAATCAGTATTGCAACCTAGACAGATGCACTGCATTAGAGTTTGTCATTATTATTCAACACACAGTTCATGAAAAAAAATCTTGCTTGGTTTGTTGGCATTATCAGGGGAAGCGAGACAAGTACCGTGAGGTGGAGAGTGAGGGCATGCACCGTGAGCTGGTGCTACGCTTCATCGAAGTGCAGGCCCTGCTGATGGCCCCCATCTGTCCACACATGGCTGAGCACATCTGGGGGGGGGAGCTGCAGAAGGTCAGTGCCTCACACACCCTTCTTATGGCAGTGTTGTATACATGCTTCTCTTGTCAGTGTTGCACACACACAACTGCTGTCAGTATCATCATCCACTGTCATTGTCACATGCACCGTTCTGCTGTCTGTGTCACACACACACTCTTCTGCTATCAGTGTTGTGCACATCCTTCTGTTGTCTGTGTCATACGCCCGTCTGCCAGCAGTGTCACATTCCCTTCTGCAGTAAACATTACACCTTCCTGCCTGGCTTCTGTTGTAGGTATGATGTACACCCTTCTGCTGTCAAAATTATGCACCATGCACACACACACACACACACACTTTCTGCTGTCGGTGTCACACACACACACACACACACACACACACACACACACACACACACACACACACACACACGACATATCCCTCTGTATTACTACCGCTTCCCATCAACTCTAAAAGTACAATTGCTATTCACAAATCTCAGTGGAAAATTAGCCTTTAGAGTTGCGACCTATATTTGTGGAGCTGTAAAACTGAGATGCCAAACTACATCTTGATTGAAATGTTTTGTTACTCACCATGTATACAATTTTGAATGACCATTTCTCCTGTCCGTATAGGCCAGTTGGCCGGAAAAGACTGATTAAAAATTATTGTCATTGTTATTGTTATTATTGTTACACACACACACACACACACACACACACACACACACACACACACTTGTGCTGTCAATGTCGCACACACACACACACACGCACACACACACACACACTCTTCTGCTGTCAGTGTCGTGCACGTGTCGCACACTCACACACACACACACACACGCACACACACACACACTTCTGCTGTCAGGGTCTTACACACCCTTAAGCTGTCAATGTCTTGCACACCCTTCTGCTGTCAGGGTCTTACACACCCTTAAGCTGTCAATGTCTTGCACACCCTTCTGCTGTCAGGGTCTTACACCCCTTAAGCTGTCAATGTCTTGCACACCCTTCTGCTGTCAGGGTCTTGCACACCCTTAAGCTGTCAATGTCTTGCACACCCTTCTGCTGTCAGTGTCTCTCACACCCTTAAGCTGTCAATGTCTTGCACACCCTTCTGCTGTCAGTGTCTCTCACACACCCTTCTGCTGTCAGTGTCTTGCACACCCTTCTGCTGTCAGTGTCTCTCTCACACCCTTCTGCTGTCAGTGTCTTGCACACCCTCTGCTGTCAGTGTCTCTCACACCCTTCTGTTGTCAGTGTCTTGCACACCCTTCTGCTGTCAGTGTCTTGCACACCCTTCTCCTGTCAGTCACACCCTTCTGCTGTCAGTGTCTTGCACACCCTTCTGCTGTCAGTGTCTCTCACACCCTCTGCTGTCAATGTCTTACACACCCTTCTGCTGTCAGTGTCTTGCACACCCTTCTGCTGTCAGCATCTCGCACACCCTTCTGCTGTCAATGTCTGGCTTTCCCTTCTGCTGTCAGTGTCTTGCACACCCTTCTGCTGTCAGTGTCATGCGCACACCTCTGCTGTCAGTACCTTGCACACCCTTCTGCTGTCAATGTCTGGCTTTCCCTTCTGCTGTCAGTGTCTTGCACACCCTTCTGCTGTCAGTGTCATGCACACCCTTCTGCTGTCAGTACCTTGCACACCCTTCTGCAGTTGGTGCCTTGCACACCCTTCTGCTGTCAGTGTCTTGCACACCCTTCTGCTGTCAGTACTTTGCACACCCTTCTGTTGTTGGCATCTCTCACACCTGCTGTCAGTTTCTTGCACACCCTTCTGCTGTCAGCGTCTGTCACACCCTTCTGCTGTCAGTGTCTTGCACACCCTTCTGCTGTCAGTGTCTCTCACACCCTTCTGCTGTCAGTGTCTTGCACACCCTTCTGCTGTCAGTGTCTCTCACACCCTTCTGCTGTCAGTGTCTTGCACACCCTTCTGCTGTCAGTGTCTCTCACACCCTTCTGCTGTCAGTGTCTTGCACACCCTTCTGCTGTCAGTGTCTTGCACACACCCTTCTCCTGTCGGTATCTTGCACACCCTTCGCTGTCAGTGTCTTGCACACCCTTCTGCTGTCAGTGTCTCTCACACCCTTCTGCTGTCAATGTCTTGCACACCCTTCTGCTGTCAGTGTCTTGCACACCCTTCTGCTGTCAGCATCTCGCACACCCTTTCTGCTGTCAATGTCTGGGCTTTCCCTTCTGCTGTCAGTGTCTGCACACCCTTCTGCTGTCAGTGTCATGCGCACACCTCTGCTGTCAGTACCTTGCACACCCTTCTGCTGTCAATGTCTGGCTTTCCCTTCTGCTGTCAGTGTCTTGCACACCCTTCTGCTGTCAGTGTCATGCACAACACCTTCTGCTGTCAGTACCTTGCACACCCTTCTGCAGTTGGTGCCTTGCACACCCTCTGCTGTCAGTGTCTTGCACACCCTTCTGCTGTCAGTACTTTGCACACCCTTCTGTTGTTGGCATCTCTCTGCTGTCACTGCACACCCTTCTGCTGTCAGCGTCTGTCACACCCTTCTGCTGTCAGTGTCTTGCACACCCTTCTGCTGTCAGCGTCTCTCACACCCTTCTGCTGTCAGTGTCTTGCACACCCTTCTGCTGTCAGTGTCTCATCACACCCTTCTGCTGTCAGTGTCTTGCACACACCCTTCTGCTGTCAGCGTCTCTCACACCCTTTGCTGTCAGTGTCTTGCACACTCTTCTGCTGTCAGCGTCTCTCACACCCTTCTGCTGTGGTGCCTTGCACACCCTTCTGCTGTCAGTGTCTTGCACACCCTTCTGTTGTCAGCATCTCTCACACCCCTCTGCTGTCAGTGTGTCTTGCTGTCCCTTCTGCTGCCAGTGTCTTGCACTCCCTTCTGCTGTCAGTATCTTGCACACACCCTTCTGCTGTGAGTGTCTTGCTGTCCCTTCTGCTGTCAGTATCTTGCACGCACCCTTCTGCTGTGAGTGTCTTGCTGTCCCTTCTGCTGCCAGTGTCTTGCACTCCCTTCTGCTATCGGTGTCAAACACACATTCTTCTGTTTCCTGTGTCTCATGCACCCCTTATACTGTCTTTAGTAAGCCGATGCATTTTCCTGTGTGCATTGTGGTGACAGTGATGTCTCCTGTGAGTATAGATGTAAATATTTGTTGTGCGCATGGTTTTGACAGAGATGGCTTTTCTGTACACAGATGAAGACTGGTTCGACAGGGGAGAGCATCATGCATGCTTCGTGGCAGTGGTGGGCCCCTAAGGATACAATGTTGATCCAAGCGTCGGAGTATCTAATGGATGCTGCCCATGAGTTCCGTCTTCGCTTGAAGACCGTTCTGAATCCTGGCAAAAACAAGGTGAGATCAGTTGATGATGTTAGAAAGGTGCAAACTAAGTAGAGATTGTAAGCAAGACAATAGTATTAATTTCAAGGAAAACAAAAACATGATAACAATGATTTCATTGCAGTTATTGGAACTAGTACCAACACACTACTATGACTACTATAACCTATCTCTTGATGCTGTTGCTGCTTTCTCTGAAGGTGACTACTTTGAAAATTTGCCTTTTTTTTTTTTTAAATCTCTGCCATTGCCTTTGACTCAAAGATGAACAGTTCCTGGGTCAGGATGAAAGATTGTGTTAAGACTCTTCCCAGTGCTGCGAGTGGGTGACAATGACCTGTTCTTCACCCAGCAATCTGCATTGGGTGTTGCATGCTGTGTTCTGTGATTTTTCTTGTTTGTTTTGTTGTTGTTGTTGTTGTTGTTGTTTGTTGTTACTAGGCACACATGCGTTTCAGGAAACTGCATTACTATCATTAGTATTATACATCTTTATTTTTTTGTAACAAAGTTAAGCATTTGAGGTGAAAATGTTATCTAGTAAATGAAAAGTTAACACTGTTGTGACTGTGCTTGCCACTTTGAAGCTGTGTGTTTTGCTGTTCTTATCTTGCCACAACAAAATAGTGAAACTCGGTCAAAGAAAAAGAAGAAAAAAAAATCTCTGTCATCATAAAAGTGGGAATGGGGGGGGGGGGGGGGGGGGGAAGGGGAACCAAATGTTATCAGGTTTCATCCTGTAACGGAGAGAGCTTACAACTTAGGCATGACTATTTTTTAGATGAAATGCGGAGTTATCTGGTTAATCCCTTCTGTGATCTCAGGCAATCCCAGAGTGTCTAGTCAGTGGCCATCAAGGCATAAAAGCTGAATCAGCTTGTGTATTAGAAGAAATAACGCAAGACATGTTTGCTGCAGATCATGATGTGTGCATGATTTTCCTGACTTGGAAACTAGAGACTGAGAGAAGGGTTGAGAGAGAGAGAGAGAGAGAGAGAGAGAGAGAGAGAGAGAGAGAGAGCAAGTGGAAAATTCATAGAATCAGTACGTATTTACCAGAAGACAGAAACCCAAATTGATAATGGGTCTTTGAAAGCTGTCAAGAGTGATGTAAGGCGGGGGTGTTCATTGAGAGTAAAAAATGGAAGCTCCCGAAGCATCTTTCTCCATGGGATGAGTCTTTATAACAATGCTCTGTTCGTACAACAGTATGCTTGAATCATATTGTGTGACATCTCCATTTCATGAGGAGGTATCTTGCTGGCTTTTGCAGAAAGCCTCTCCTCCTACTCATGGAACGATCTGGGTGGCGAGAAAACCTATCCACCATGGCAGAGCACACTGTTCTGACGACCCTGAAGGGTCTTTCCACAGTGAGTCTTGCTTATCTCCCTTTAATGGTCATCCTGTTTGTGGCTGTCGGACCAGGTCATCATCTTGTTTTCTTAGGAGCCTTGAAAAGACAGAGGGAAAGAAAAACAAAGAAACAAGAATCAAACTGAAGAAAAGGGAAAAAAGACGGGTAAACAGGCTGTTGTACAAACAAGCAAGCAAAGAAACAGTAAACTGACTGACTGACTAAAAGACACATTTTTAGTGTGCGTGTATGCGCTTCATGACATAAAGCATCATGGTCAGACTAAAGAAAAAAATATCTCCCTTTAGTCTGAATTTGATGGTACAGATAATGCTTATAATGATTTGTAAGGGGAAACATGCCTTTATCCTGAATATCTCTTCCTGTTTTGTCTCTTTCCTTCATTTGACCCTAAACTGGAAATGGAAATATCAGTTTGTGCACATCAGTTTACAAAAAAATGGTGCTTCATACAATGTGGTATAGTATATGCAGTATTAATGTTCCAACCAGTTTCTCTGTGTTTCTTAGTTTACCTGTTTACAATAAATGCCATCAGTTTTACAGTTTGCATGCTCTGGTAATTATTCAGTGATTAATCATGTTTAGATGAGAAGCCTTCCGCTTTGTAAATGGAATAAACTTACAAGCACAGAAATTGTGGGGAGCAAAGTTGTTTTCATATAGTCCCATATCTGAGTTGGTGACTTGAACAGAATCAGCCCTGAGGTCTGGGCTGCCCTGAAGAAAAGGCAGAAAAATGAACCATGCAGTAAAATTAGGGATCCCAAAAGTCCAGAGCAATAACAATGCACATTCGACGTTATGAAGCAAGTTGTACAATGGAGATCAGCATGACAACATGGTCCTAAGTGAAAAGTATTTGTCAGAAGCATGTGGACCATACATGCTGTTCAAAGTTGTATCATGAGTTGACTGGTGCATTGACCGTCTTGTTGGGAGCAATCTCATTTGTCATCTGACATGAGAAAGCTGAATCAGACATGTCAGTATATGGTGCTGGGGCGGAAAAACGCACAGCAAAGTTGTTAGGGAAGATGTGCTATTCGGTGTACGATGTATGTGATTGCAGCCCAACCAAGGACTTACCTGACAACAAAGTGATCTCCAGTGAGCTGAAGAAGAAGGGGGAGCTGCAGAAGTACATGAAGAAGGTCATGCCTTTCGTGCAGGTGGTCAAGGTGAGGTC
>JADBJO010016035.1:40142-41760 GCA_016801955.1 Conus betulinus | reverse complement strand
AACAGTTTCCAGAAAATCAGGGTGAGAAAAAACTATTTGACAACCTTTATCCCAGAAAGGAGCATGAGAATTGAAATCGCCACCAACGATCCACTTTTCTTTAGAACAGTTTAGAGAGAACGTAACCAATTAGTATTTTGCCCATTCGGGCCCTTGGGGTAATAAAGTGATGCAAAATGTAAAATTTGATTGTTTGAAACTTTCAATTTTATAAAGGATGCCGACATATTTACCGTATCTTTTGTAAAAGAAAGAGGACTAACGTATATGTAATCTAAACCACATTGTACATAGATAGCTGTACTAACTTTATCAGAATCTTTGCATATATGATAAAACCAGGGGATAGTAATAACCTTGTAACTTTGGCAACTTTGCTGAGTGACATTTAGGGACTGAAGGAGAAGTACATGATGAAATTTACTAGAAAGATGCATGCACAAATTATCAATATTAGTTGACAAGGAACGTACGTTCCATTGTAGAACCGACAAATTATCACATGTGTTGTTCTTTTTCTTCCTGGTCATATGTTAACCTAGTTTAATGGTGGATAAGTATCATATAGGTGACGCAGTACGATAACCAGATCAAAACTGCGAAAAGCAGACGTTACCCAGAACGGGGGGGGGGGGGGGGGGGGGGGGGGGGGGGGGGGAGGGGGGAATTTTTTTTCCACGGGGGTGATCATGGATACGTAATTGGCTATCATGAACTCTTGTATGTTGATTTGGGGATGACAGGCTATCACAATGACCTCCTACTGAAAACTGCTTCACACAATATGATGATTGGGCCCGATGCTGCACAAAAAGACGCCCGAGCGGAAAATGGCAGATGGTTGCGCTGTCTGACATCCGTAGGCGTCAGCAGAGAAGATGATTGTTGGACATTTTGTTGACTAGCCCTCTGCCAGGAAGATGACTGCTGGTCGCCATGTTGACCAGCTGATGACTTCAGGGAAGATGGCTGCTGGTCGCCATGTTGACCAACTGATGACTTCAGGGAAGATGACTGCTGCTCGCCATGTGACCAACTGATGACTTTAGGGAAGATGACTACTGGTCGCCACGCTGACCGACTGATGACTTCAGGGAAGGACGAATGCTGGTCGCCATGTTGACCAGCAGATGACTTCTTGGAGGGAGATGAGTGCAGGTCGCCATGTTGACCAGTGGATGACTTCTCGGAGGGGAGATGATTGCTGGGTCGCCATGTTGACCAGCAGATGACTTCTTGGAGGGAGATGACTGCTGGTCGCCATGTTGACCAGCAGATGACTTCTTGGAGGGAGATGACTGCTGGTCGCCTTGATGACCAGCAGATGACTTCTTAGAGGGAATTGACTGCTGGTCGGAATGTTTGACCAGCAGATGACTTCATGGAGGGAGATGACTGTTGGTCGCCATGTTGACCAACTGATGACTTCATAGAGGGAGATGACTGCTGGTCGCTATGTTGATCAGCTGATGGTTCTTCAGGGGACAGTGATATGGAATTTTCATAATAGCCTTCCGTTTGAGTTGAAACGGAAAAGAACTTTACAGCAGTTTGTGTAGATTTGCAATCAACACTACAAGCATTCCTTACAACGTCCGCATAAGATTTCTGATACGGA
>JADBJO010016035.1:32642-35142 GCA_016801955.1 Conus betulinus | reverse complement strand
TTTCATTTCAGAACCGCCCAAAAATGCCAGTGTTCGTGCGCGCTGCAAGAAAACCACCTTTACGAAAAACAATTATATTACTTTTGTTCATATTAACTTTTAATTTCAATTTAATTGATGATTCATACAAATTATTCAGCTGATTTTGTAACCCTACTTGTGTTTCAGACATTAGTATATCATCATCTGCAAATAACAAAATAAAAAGTTCGACAAGAGTAGGTGTTAGTACAGCCCCGTGTCTTCCGTTGTTAATTATGTCAGCTGCTAATTCATTTATAAACAATGAAAAATAGACAGGACTGCAAACATCTCCTTGCTTCACTCCACGTAGGCAGTTTATGTAATCTGTCATATATGAACCATTTCTAACCCGCGTCTTTAAGTTAGTATACATGCTTTTCACACAATCAAATAATTTACCTCGAATTCCGTTTTTCTGTAGGATAGGCCATAACAATTTCCTTGAAATAGAAT
Source organism: Conus betulinus (assembly GCA_016801955.1). NCBI lineage: Eukaryota > Metazoa > Mollusca > Gastropoda > Neogastropoda > Conidae > Conus > Conus betulinus. The sequence continues at coordinate 34,665 of JADBJO010016035.1, read as the reverse complement.
CGAATGCTTTCTCGAAATCAATGAACGCGACATATAATTTACGATTTCGAGACAGTTGTTTCTGAATAACAGCAAAAAAAGTGTAAATATATGGTCTATAGTTGAGTAGTCTTTTCTAAAACCAGCTTGATGTTCATCTATGATATTATGCATATTAATCCAAACTGTAATCTATGATTTATGATATGGCTATAAAGTTTTCCGCTGATGTCTGTAAGCGAGATACCTCTATAATTGTTGGGATTGTCTAAATTACCCTTTTTATGTAATGGCTGTATTAAAGATTCTGACCAGTTTTCTGTATAAGTACCTTGATCAAATAGTTCGTTAAACAATTTTTCACAAAAGTTTACAACGACGTCTGATGCGCACTTAAAAATTTCTCCAATTATGCCGTCAGGCCCGGGAGATTTCCACTTTTCAGATTTTTAATGGCGCTTCTTATTTCTTGATTGGAGATTGGTGCATTTAGTACGTAAAAATCGTCTTCTATGTATTCCAGAGTCATTTGATTATTTACTTCACCAATATCCTCAGTACAATCCTCGATCTCCAAAAGATCACGAAAATGATTAAAAACCATTTATCTGTAGATATACTATTCAATGACTGTATACGTTTCGGTGCTAGTTGGTTCACCTTCTTCCAAAAGTCTTCTTGATTATCAATCCTATCCAAGAGTTCGGAAAAGACTCTAGATTTATTTTGTTTCTTTTTCTAAGTAAATTTTATATTCTCTTCGAGCCTTACGGTAATTATGCAGATTATCTGATTTCAGCTTTTTTATTTGTTCATCATTAGCTGCCCTTCGACATGGGCTGCGAAAGATTCTAAGGAGTTTTTCTTACATTTCGTCTTTCAACAAAACATTCATTATCAAACCAACTCTTTTTCTGATTACGTATACCAATCCGCTTATTTACGAGCATACATGAAGCAGCGTCCATCATGCAACCATTAAATTCTTTCAGTGCCTTATTTACATCAACTTCAACAAGTCTAGTTGCCAAATCAATCTTTTCTATTATCATTTCAGACTCAAGAGATCTAAGAAAGATGTCCTTCTTCTGTGGATTCCAAATCAATCTTTTAATGAAACTGTTTATTTTCATTTGATACCTCATTATCAAAATCATTTCCATTTGTTACCCCACACAACGAGAATTCAACAGGCATATGACTTGATTCAATTCTGTCAGCAACAAAAAGTGTACATGTTGGCAAGAGTGTATGATATAATTCTTCTGATAAAATAAAGTAGTCAATTACACTACACCCAAAATCGGATACATATGTATAGCGACCTGGAGGTCGCCGTTACAAGCGCCATTAAGGATGCAGAGTCCTAAGGTAGAACACATGGTTAATAACATTTTACCAAACATATTCTCTTTGTTTGTCTTCTGACTTCCTGTCATAATATTGACATCATTTTTTGAATCGATGTGAAAAGGCAGACAACAACTATCAATTTCATAAGACGTGTCAGACGTCCGTGCATTTAAATCCCCACATACCATAACATGTATATTCTTATCTATCATCATGTCCGTCAAACATTCTTCCACCAGACTTATACCACTATCAATATTATTAATTTGATAGAACGGGCTTCCACTTGGTGGCACATAAGTGCACATATATAACAGATTTTTTTTTAGTCCGAGACATTCTTTGTCAATAATAAAACACAACATATTATCATACTTACATTTTTACTTGACGAACAAATGGAATTAGCGTAGTTTTAATTAATACAAGAACACCACCTGATCGTCGACCTTGTTTTGAAACTTTTGGGCAGGACTGCAAAATGCTGTGTGATTTGGAAATTTAAATGCATCGAAGTTATCTACAAAGGTTTCTACTAAAGTTACAAAGTGGAAATTAGAAATATAATGAATGAATAAAGTCTGTTTCATCCAGTTTTGACACTAGACCGTCTACATTCCACGTGACGAAAGTGAAATTATTAATCTGTGTTAAACATACCTCTTCTCCGTTATCCAAGTGATGAACAGAA
>JADBJO010016035.1:22642-27642 GCA_016801955.1 Conus betulinus | reverse complement strand
TCCTGCTTTCAGAGGCAAAAGCTCTCATGACAAAATGTCAGTGTACGGGGAATTGCCTGTGCGAAATGTGTGTGGGGGAGGGAGAGTTGTGTGGGGTGGAGGGGGCTTTGCACTTTCACTTCGTTGACTTTCACAAGTCACGCATTTTCCTAATAGCAACAAATATATATGAAGGTTCTGGTATTCCACCTACCAGAAGCCTATGAATGTATATATTCTAATTACCTTCACACGCACACACACACATACACACACACGCGGGCGCGCGTGCGCGCGCGCGCGCGCACATGCACACACACACGTGTGTGTGTGTGTGTGTGTGTGTGTGTGTGTGTGTGTGTGTGTGTGTGTGTGCGCGCGCGCACGCGCGCGTGCCCTTGCTCTACTCCCCGTCATGGTGATCATCGATGATAACTGATATTCAAGACGAGTTCAAGATCAATGTGCTTGCTTTTCAACGAAAATAATTCAGTTTAACTCGCGCTGTATTTGAATCAATTCGTTCGTACGCATCGATTGACCTGCAATCCACATTCATGCGGAAAAGAATCATCGTGACTTTGTGAAGATTCAAGAGAAGACATGAACGGTCATTTTCACGAGCGAAATGTGTGTGTGTGTGTGTGTGTGTGTGTGTGTGTGTGGAGGTGGGGAGGGGGGATGTTATGCTGGAAATTGGACACAAGGATTTCTGAGGGAATAGTGAATAAGGTTTTGTGGACAGGGAACCTGTCAGCAGCGAGTCATGAGCGACACATTGGGAGTGAGATATCTTCAGGGGGAAATTATGAGCAGGCATTCATGCGCAGGAAATTATGAAACGAGGATTTGTGTATGTAGGAATTTGTTTGCTTAAATTGGGGGGGGGGGGGGGGGGGGGGAATTTGGGAGGGGAATTGGGGGAGTAAGTATCTGTGTGCAGGACATTATGAGCAGAGATTTATGACCTGAAAGTTGTGAGCAATTCTGTTTCCAGGAAATGTAATGTGGTAATTTGTGTGTGTGTGTGTGTGTGTGTGTGTGGGGGGGGGGGGGGGGTCGTTTGCAGAAACGTGTAAGCATGCGTTTGTCATTGTTTGGACACCCTAGAGCGATGTAGCACTTGCTTCCTTAAAGGCAAAGGGACTACATCAGTAAATTTAGTTCTACAAATGGATACGCATGTTTAGTTATTGGTGTAGGGGATCTTTTCTTTAATCCCTCCCTCCTCCATTCATCCATTCATACCCTCTGCCTCTGATTCCTTCTCCCGTACCACATAGCTGACTGCCCATTTCACTGGAGCATGTCCTGTAGCGAGATCATACCTCTCCCATACCCATAGCTCACACATAGCTCACTGCCCATTCATGGAGCATGTTTCCTGAAGTGGGAGTCATATCCCTCTCCCATACCACATAGCTCACTGCCCATTTCGTTGGAGCATGTCCTGAAGTGGGATCATACCCCTCTCCCATACCACATAGCTCACTGCCCATTTCGTTGGAGCATGTCCTGAAGTGGGATCATACTGCCTACTCGCCTCTGTTTTATGTGTAGTTTTCAGTGTCTCTAATAGAGAAAAAAAATTCCGAAACGACCAGACCGAAACAAAAACACCACTGTTTTTCTTGCTTCCTATGTTGAAACAACACACTTTTCCAACCACCATACCAATACCGTCGCAAAGGCAAAGAAACACAAAACCACCTGGGACAGAAAGAACCAAGTTACAACTGATTTCAAAAACCAAAAACTTCTTCTCAGCTGCTACCATGAAAATGAATTGAAAAAAAAAAAAAAATCCAACGTGTACATGCCTTCACTATCTACACATAAAGACAAACTCTCCCATTGCTTACCACTAGGGTTGTGAACAGGGGGTGGGGGGTGGGGGGGGGGGGACACAAAACAAAGCAAAAAATAAAGGCAGGACGTCGCCCCATGCCAACGAAGACAGGACAACCCAGACCTCTTCAAAGCGGCCGGACCCCAACAAAGAGGACCCAAAGAGCAGCAATGCTCGCTGACAGCTCCAAATGCTGGAGACCGTGCTCTCCGATCCATGAACGACGACTCATGAGTGAACAGTTCATTGCCCACACATCCTCTGCCAGCACCACAGCGCGATAAACAGTTGTGGCAAATGCTTTGAAATGCTGACACATCCCACAAGTTCCGCGTGCCACAACAGGCGACACGCCCCACTGAGGAGAGGCTGGGGATGGAAGGGGAGGGTCAAATGGCACGGACAGCTCGCCCTGTCTGACTTCTCCCCTGGTTAAACCACCAAGAGAAGCGGAGAAGTAGGAAGCCACCCGTGACACAGTCAGTGTGAAGATGGCAACATACTGGTGGAAACATTCTGTCGCATCATTTACCACAGAGGTATGGAAAGTTAGACAAAAACTGCACGAATACGAATTATTTTGCAAGGGAATGCTGAGTTCGTATACAGTATCCAGGTGGTTGACATATTTCAAGATGATTTCATTTGTTTCCGTTTTCCATCAGACTTCAAAACGTAGGTTTCAAATATGCCGTTTAGTACTGATGTGGGTTTGTTTGACAACAGACAACATCGTTTCTCTCAGATAAGTGGGTATGACTCGTGTTACTGAGAAAATAATCTCTTTTTTTCCTCCCTGAATGTGTCATACATTTGTATTTACTTTTTTTTGTTACCCCCACTGGCTCTCTTCACTTTGTCATCAGATCTTTGACAACAGTGATGCCAAAGCAAATGTGAAATGGGGCAGGGAACAGTAAACAAACATGTAGGGTGATGCTTGTTCCCATAAGAAAACATAACTCCAATGGAATGCCGCTTACAACACCGAATCGCCTATCAGATATGACAGCACAGAGCACACAGAACAAACAAGGACACATCCCCCCCCCCCCCTCCCCTCTCCCAAAAGTTCCAAGCTTGCTCATATACCCTGTACCGAACACATCTACACAGCAACAAGAACTGGAGAAATAAACAAATGTAAATTAGCTTGTATTCAAGACTGGCACCAGCCATTTCAAACTTGAAATAGTCAAATAAATAAAAATAAATGTTAGCGAACCGCCCAGAGAAACGTGGACAAACGAGTCACAAGACAAAACACAACGCGTTTCGGCCTCTTATGTCTTCTTCAGGCGAGACACAAACGAATAAAAATAACGAAAATTCACTTAGCTTTGATCGCTTCAGATCGCTTCAGAGTTCAGCGCCAGGAAGAAGGCGCGTCTTGTGACTCGTTTGTCCGCGTTTCTCTGGGCGGTTTCGCTAACATTTCTTTAAGATTTGTTTTGATTTCCGTCTGCAGCCGTCTCACTTTGCAACTTGAAATAGTCAGACAAGTACAAGGGCGAAATGAGCATTTACAAATAACCTCGATTCAATCGAAACGAAAGTAAATGTGAAATGGGGGCAGGGAACAGTAAACAATAAACAACAAACAAGTAGAGTAATTCTTGCTCCCTCAAGAAAACATAACTCCAAAGGAATGCTGCTTATGACACCGAATCGCCTAGCAGACATGACGGCACATAAAAGATGTATACAACAGACTAAAAGACGTCTTGCTTTCACTCATTAGTGAAGATCAAAACGGGCTTCATGACCAATCGATACACTGGAGATAATTATTAGATTTACGATTTGATGAACTATTTAAACTTAAAAATTCTCCCTGGTTTGTAGTTATGTATTGATTTCGAAAAAAAGCTTTTGATTCTTTAAACCGGAATTTCATGTTTAAGGTACTAAAAGCGTTTGGTTTTGGCGAAGGTATATATCAGTGGATAAAAACATTTTATTAGAACATTAAATCAGCAGTTATTGTACAGGGACAGACTGCGCCATGATCTGAGATAGAACAATAAATGTAGGCAAGGCGATCCCATTTCTCTGTATTTGTTTATACTCAATGTAGAAATTTGATTTTAGCTTTAATGATAAAGGAAGAAAAAAAAATGATAAAAAGGAATAAAAATAGGTGAGATGAACCATAAAATAGCTCAGTTTGCTGACGACACTCAGTTATTAAACAATGGTGATCGAGTTTTCTTTTGAAAGTTCTATTCATATTCTCGACACATCTGGCAGAGCTTCAGGTTTACACATGAACAGTGAGAAATCGCAAGTTGTATGGCTCGGGTGTCAAAATATATCAAAGACAAAATACTGTCCACATTTTAAAATGATATGGAATCCCCCGAAGTTTAAAATACTCGGAATGTGGTTTACACAAGACTTCACAAGAATGTGAAATGATGAACTATAATGACACATTTTCTGAAATCAAAACGTTATTCAAAATTTGGACTCAAAGAACTATTTCACCAGTGGGAAAGAGTTGCAGTTTTAAAGTCATTAGTCCTGTCGAAACTGATACATCGTTGGATACTCTTGCCTGATTCACCTGGCCCCTTTATCAAAAGAACTTCAAAGAATGTGCTTCAACTTTGTTTGGAATGGTAAAAAAAAAAAGATAGGCTCAGCAGGAAGACAACGATCAAAACGATAAACGAAAGGTGGACTTTACCAGCCGCCGTGGCGAAGTGTGTTTAGCGTCGCGGAATCCCGGCTGGGAGGTCGTGGGTTCGAATCCCATCAGAGTCATGTGGGTTTTTCTGCCCCGACCCTCTCCTACCCAGAGTTGAGTGCTGCGGACTCAGTTGGGAAGACTGGGACCACACAGTCGAGTTTCATCCACTTAATGGATGCGTTTCTGAGAGTGTTGCTCAAATTTCCTGACCAACACTGCAGGTGCCTGTATCTCTCGGGCCTGGTTGACGCCAGGATGTATTATGAAAGGAAGCGTAGAGTACAGTCCTGTCATGTAGTCTCAGACCGAAAAATGGAAAATCCGTAGCATCATCTTAATCATCCTCATTCTCATCGATCAGCATAAAAAAGTCTCAAGTTCTGTGGCCCTTCATGCCCTGCTCTCATGGTGACCTCAATGTCGATGTCCTCTCCACGTCTGTGGCTTTGATTTGGTTCCGTCGGGGTCACCGTATCGGCG
>JADBJO010016035.1:0-20762 GCA_016801955.1 Conus betulinus | reverse complement strand
ACCCCATTAAACTAACCACACAACCCCATCGCCCTCACTCCTCCCCTCCTCCCCCCCCCCCCTCCCTTCTTCAGCATTATTATCAATTTATCAATCCATCTTAACCACAACCGTCATATATACCACTCCACCCCATTAAACTAACCACACAACCCCATCGCCTCACTCCTCCCCTCCTCCCCTTCTTAGCATTATTATCCCCCCTCCCCTTCTTAGCATTATTATCAATCACTTAACCACAACCGTCATATATACCACTCCACCCCATTAAACTAATCAATCCACAACCCCATCGCCGTCACTCCTCCCCTCCCATCCACACAACCCCCCCTCCCCCCCCCCCCCCCTCCCCTTCTTAGCATTATTATCAATCCATCTTAACCACAACCGTCATATATACCACTCCACCCCATTAAACTAACCACACAACCCCATCGCCTCACTCCTCCCCTCCTCCCCCCCCCCCCCCCTCTTCTTAGCATTATTATCAATCCATCTTAACCACAACCGTCATATATACCACTCCACCCCATTAAACTAACCACACAACCCCATCGCCTCACTCCTCCGCTCCCTCCACGCCCCCCCCCCCCCCTCCCCCCTTTACTCTCCCATAATCCCCTCTGTCATTTCCTTCTGGCGGCCATTCTTCACAGCACACCACATGGACATCAGATAAGTCTCTCTTCGTTCTTTGTTTGTACTGTCCTAAATGTTAAATGTGATTATTCTTTCTTTCTTTTTTTTTTTTTGCTTGAAGAAGACCCAAGAGGTCGAAATGCATCGTGTCTTGTCCTGTACTTTGTTTGTCAATGTCCTTGGCGGCAACTAACCCCCACTCTTTCTAAATTTTGCTTCGTTCTCCGCCATCAGTCGCTCCATTTTGAAACTTTGATTATAACATAAATTTCGTTACTTATAACGGATGGATTTCCTCCATAAAGAAGGTATATGAATACCAGCCGCCGTGGCGAAGTGGTTAGCGTCGCGGAATCCCGGCTGGGAGGTGTGGGTTCGAATCCCATCAGAGTCATGTGGGTTTTTCTGCCCGACCAGCTCCTTCCCAGAGTTGAGTTTGCTGCGGACTCAGTTGGGAAGACTGGGACCACACAGTCGAGTTTCATCCACTTAAAGGATGCTTTTTCGGAGAGTGTTGCTCAAATTTCCTGACCAACACTGCAGGTGCCTGTATCTCTCGGGCCTGGTTGACGCCGGGATATATTATGAAAGGAAGCGTAGAGTACAGCCCTGTCATGTAGTCTCAGACTGAAATGGAAATCCGTAGCATCATCTTAATCATCCTCATTCTCATCGATCAGCTTAAAAAAAAGTCTCAAATTCTGCGGCCCTTCATGCCCTGCTCTCATGGTGACCTCAATCTCGATGTCCTCTCCACGTCTATGGACTTGGTTTGATTCCGTCGGGGTCCCTGGTATCAGCAAATCTATGGGGACTGTCGTTGGACGGACGTGGTGGCGCCCTGCTGAGGGAGAGCTCACTCACTTCGGCTCCGCGGCTAAGCAATTATTGTCGTCAGTAGGGGGCTTAGTAGGTGGTGTCCTGCATATGTTAGATCAGAACAGGCGCCACTGAACACCACCGAAGTGACTCGGCAGCAGTGCAGTGTCTCCTCCGGTGCGTTGCCTCTTAATGGCTTAACATGGGCTGCTCCCTGTGGATTGCCGGTGCCGGTGCTGCGACGACGGGGCCGACCGGGCTGTGGCTGTGGACGAGGTGTCGGAATGAGCGGCGTGGGTGCACTGCCCCCTGAGGTGGTGCAGAGGTTGGGACAGCAAAAAAAAAAAAAAAAGTTATATAAATAAGACTTGGATTGAATTAAACACCACCACCAACTTTAGACTCGCTGAATATTATTTTCAAGGCGAGCAGAGGAGTCAAACAATATCATAAAATTTAACTTACGATGGACAGAAACCAGAATCTTGTACAAAGTGGGAACGAAAACTAAATTCTGAAGTCCCCTGGAAAAAAGTATTTCTCCACATTCACAACATAAATGATATATCAACTCAAATGGTTACAAATCAGAACTATTCATGGAATTATTGGTACGAACATTATTCTTAATGCTACGGGGATAACAAACAGGACGAACTGCACTTATTGCAATGATGAAAAATAGTCAATCGAACACTTGTTTTGGGAATGTAACCATGTACAAACTTTGTGGAAAGCTGTTGAACGTTTACTGAAAGAAAAATGCAGAAATATCTTCAATGCTAAGATCACCTGTAATATTGTAATTTCGGGGTGGATCACCGTTATAAAACAGAAAAAAATATTTGACTTTATCATGATGTTTGCAAAAAAATTATATCTGTAAATGTAAATTTGAAAAAAAAACGTGTGCCATGCGTTACTGGATTCCAAAAATAGCTCAACAACCGATTCAAAGTCGAATTACACAATGCCAGAGTTAACGATAATCAGACAAACTTTGAAGCCTCATGGGACGACTAGTCACCAACGTTTCTCAAGTCAGGTACATAATAGGCGCCTACCTGTACTACTATGCTGCGCGTTATAATAATGTATTTGTGTGTGTGTGTGTGTGTGTGTGTGTGTGTGTGTGTGCGTGCGTGCGTGCGTGCGTGCGTGTGTGTTCTCCACCGCTGGATGGATCTTCACCATATTTGGCATGCATCTTCACTTAATTGATAAAAAGGTCTTGAAGGGGCCTGATTTTTTTTTTTAAAAGGGGGTAGTTTATTAAAATAAATTAACAAACATTTCTACCCTTGCGCCAACAGTGATTCACGCTGAATGAAGTTCTCACACACACATTTCTACCTTTGCGCCAACAGGGATTCACGCTGAATGAAGTTCTCACACACACATTTCTACCCGTGCGCCAACAGGGATTCACGCTGAATGAAGTTCTCACACACATTTCTACCCTTGCGCCAACAGGGATTGAAGTTGTCACCACACATTTCTACCCTTGCGCAACAGGGATTCACGCTGAATGAAGAAGTTGTCACACACTTCACCTTTGCGGAGCAGGGATTCACGAAGAAGTTGTCACAGTAGGGCGGGAACAGTAGGGGGTAGGGAAGACAATGGGAGCGGGATGATGACTGACGGGAGCGGGACAACGGGGCAGAAAGACAAAGGCGGGCCGCAAGCTTACACAGTGAGACTGAAGAGGGAAACACAGGAGCGCCTTGCAGCCATGGATTCACGCTGAATGACGTTGTCACACACAAATGACGTCTTGGAAAAAAAAAAAAAAAAAAAAAATCAATGACGTAAGTACTAACAATGACGTACCGATGAAGCAGAAAGAAAGGGAAGGATGTCTTCATTCCGAGGATCCCCTTGATACCAACATCCTACCCCATCGAGTTCAGGCGCCTGCAGTTTCCATTGCGCCTGTGCTTTGCCATGACCATTAACAAGGCACAAGGCCAGTCAATGGGGGTTGTTGGCCTGTTCCTTAGGAGCCATGCTTCTCGCAGAGACAGCTCTATGTCGGCTGTTCCCGGGTTGGAAACAGCAAACAGCTGTTGGTGTACGCTCCAGAAGGAAATACAAGAAATGTGGTCTATCCAGCCGCTTTAAAGTGGACAATAGGCACAAAGCAAACAGGGCTTGCTGTGCCTCCTGCCAGCCACTTGCTGGGCCGCCTGCCAGATCACTTGCTTGGACGCTTGCTGGACCGCTTAAAAGACCACTTGCTGGGACGCTTAAAAGACCACTTGCTGGGCTGCTTTATGAGACAAGAGCAGGAGAATGGGGCGGAAGCAGGCACAAGCTACATCAACACGGGTAAGCTAGTATATATATATATATATATATATATATATATACACACACATATATATATATATATATATATATATATATATATATATATACACACACACACACATAAAACTAATAAATTCCAAGGATAAGTACTGAGCACCAATTTATTAGTTTATTGTAATTTAGTCCCTTGCGGATTCATTCCAAGAACTAGCCCTCAGCACTTGTGTCTTAAGAGGTTATCTTTTTATATTTTCTACTTTTCACAAGAAAATGTAGCTTGGTTTGCTCTTTTATGATTTTCTTTTGCTTTGTAGGTGACACCTTTGGTTGGTTTTTTGGAAACTCAACAAACACACTACGGTATTGCACACCAGCCTTTTTCTGGGATAGCATTCTTCTTAAAATCGAAAAGGCAGCCGAGTCAAATTACCACTTTCTGCGGCCACTGAGGAGAAACAATCAGAATCAGGTTTCGAAATACCGGTATCTGACCAGGAGTTGTATGTTAGTGAGCTTCCTCCCCATTAGTGATGGTCTCCCCCTTCGGAGACTATAAGCTTGCTGAAGGTTCATTTTGAGAAGCATTTATTATTCCCCATTCACCCACTCAAGCACATACTGTTAGTTAGGCTGAATGATCTACCACTACAGATATGAATGCTTATCACCCCCTATTTCCACAATCTAAGACATAAGAGCAAGCTTTGTTTATATATATATATATATATATATATATATATTTCTTTGTGTGTGTGTGTTCCCTCCCTCTGTACCCAGCCGACCGTGTTAGTTCTTGATTAGCAATCCTCTTTGGGGAATAATCACACTTAATAAAAATTGTACACAGATCGGCATCAAGTAACTATCACACCTGGCAGACTGTCCATTGATACATTTTTTTTTCTTTTAACACCCCTCTGTGTGTACACGGTTCGATGCTTGATTTTTGTTCTATGTGCTCGTTTCCTTTCTTTATGTCTCTTCAAAAAAAAAAAAAAAAAAAAAAAAAATGACGACAACTTTTGCGCACTGTCCTCTTTCTGCGCACTTGTAAGCTCCATTTATCATTTGATTTTAAAAAAAAAAAAAGGGGGGGGGGGGGGGGGGCTGGCTTAAAGTCTACTTCCACATCTTTGCAGTTTTATAGAAACAGCCTGTCCAAGCAAGTTTTGATAGTAAATAACAAAGAAAAAAAATGTTCACACTTCTTGATAAGCTATTGAACTTGTTATTGTTCCTGAATAAACATGTACAGCCTTGAGGGAGTATGGGTTATGATGGAATAAAAAAAAAAACTATAGAAATGAACACAGAACCTTCTTACCATCCACATGTGCATGATATAATCCAACAGTATAAGTAGTTCGCAAATTATATGCACGTATAATGGTTTAAAAAAAAAAAAAGGTGAACGGTTAAACATACATACATTGTTACTTCAAAAAGCTTGCTTCCACCATTTCCATTGAAGGAGTGAGAATAACTTGGGGGGGGGGGGGGGGGGGGGGACGGACTATGTGACATTAATCACTGTCATTATATCGCTGTGCCTTAGAAGATGATCATGTCTACACACAGGAAATGCTGTCATTGTATCGCTGTGCCTTAAAATAACATCATGTCTACACACAGCAAATGGTAGACTAGTGAACTAACCTTGATACAACGCAGTGATGGCTGAAATCAGGAGAAGAACCAGCAGCGGCTGAAGACAGTTCATGGCGGCTGAAGGCAGCTGCTGGTGCTCTACCCAAGACACAGAGCTGTGCAGTGGAGGGCACGAGCAGACTGGTTGTCTGGTGTGCAGAGGAAAAGCCTGGCTGTCCACTTGACAGATGTTGGGAGGACTAGCCTGGCTGTCCACTTGACAGATATCGGGAGGAAAAGCCTGGCTCTTCACTTGACAGATGTCAGGAGAAAAAGCCTGGCTGTCCACTTGACAGATGTTGGGAGGAAAAGCCTGGCTGTCCACTTGGCAGGTGTCCGGAGTAAAAGCCTGGCTGTCGACTTGCGATCTTGTGCGGTGAAGAAAACTGGGTCTGTAGACTAAGGTGGCTGTCAGACGTGGAATGATGATGACGCTTTTCCTCTGAATGTTTGTGCCTGTAGCAGGGCTGCGCATGCCCCAAAGTGCTAACCAATCCAACGTGGCAATGATACCGTCCAATCGCAACGCAACATCTCAGCAGTTTGCCCACGAACATTGACGCTGTCCCAAAAATTGGCTGCTCGCGCAGGTGTACAAAACGCTCACTTCTACATACACACACACACACACACACATGTGGCCCACTTAGGCGGAGGTGTGCAAAGAGAGAGAGAGAGAGAGAGAGAGAGAGAGAGTAGGGGGGCCCAATGACAATAGTGGTGGTGCTGGGAGGTGGTGATGCGGTATGTCTCACAGATGTGTGGGAAGAAAAGGGAAGAAGGGGTAGAGCTGAGAAGGTACGTTCACTGTCTACAGTGCATTAAAACGCTCCCTAACATTCATATGGTGTGTGTGTGTGTGTGTGTGTGTGTGTGCATGAGTGCAGGCAGGGGGTGGGGGGGTGGGGTATACATTTGCCAGTAAATGATCTACTTATTATTCTTGAATAATTTCGCTTTGTCGAGTAAAAGAAGCTGAAAGAAAGAACAGCAGTATGCAGTGTGATAAGAAAAAGACAAAATCAAACAACAACTGAGTTTGTACCAACGTTTTTGTTTTGTTTTTACATTTCGTATTGGTGATAATATTTCTTTGAAGTGACTTTAACTAGTGCATGTCAAAGGTAGATACCGATTGTGTCGAAGTAATGAGTAATTGTTCAAATCATTGAGCATATAATGGCTCGCTTGTTGAACAATAATCAACTTAGGTTACAGAAACTGTCTCACTACTGAGCAGATAACAAGTTATTGATCTATGGCAAGACGTTTGCCACAGGTGCAATGTATATTTTGAGGTAGTGTGTGTATTCCCGTTATTGATCTATGGCAAGACGTTTGCCACGCGCACAATGTATATTTTGAGGTAGTGTGTGTATTCCTGTTATTGATCTATGGCAAGACGTTTGCCACGCGTGCAATGTATATTTTGAGGTAGTGTGTGTATTCCTGTTATTGATCTATGGCAAGACGTTTGCCACGGGCGCAATGTATATTTTGAGGTAGTGTGTGTATTCCTGTTATTGATCTATGGCAAGGCGTTTGCCACGCGCGCAGTGTATATTTGAGAGGTAGTGTGTGTATTCCTGTTATTGATCTATGGCAAGGCGTTTGCCACGCGCGCAGTGTATATTTTGAGGTAGTGTGTGTGTATTCCTGTTATTGATCTATGGCAAGGCGTTTGCCACGCGCGGTGTATATTTTGAGGTAGTGTGCGTATTGCTGTTATTGATCTATGGCAAGACGTTTGCCACGCGCGCAAACGTATATTTTGAGGTAGTGTGCGTATTCCTGTCTGTCTCACTTTCAAAGTTTGGATGCGTGTATCGATCATTCCCTACACACACCCACACCACACGAACATCAACGGCCAGGCAACACGCAAACTAAGTTTTCTTTCTTTTTATATGCTGCCTGAACCACCAGGACATCACAAACACACATCACCATCAATCACTGATATAAACCAGCAGGCATAACACAAATGCACACCTCCACACAGCGTGCAGATCAACATTACACATTATCTAAGGTATTTAATAAGAACTGGGAGCTTTACCCATCGCTCTCACACAATATTCGCAAAAAAAAAAAAAAAACTGTCACATCATTTTTTTTTTTTTTTTGGCACAGACTTCACTGGTACCGTCAGTGGTGTCCCAACAGACAGTCCACACACTTGGCTGCATCGAGCCCAGGTCAAAGTCTGTAGCATCAGCCAGGCTACTCACACCACAAGCAGAGCCACTCACGATCACAGTTCCAAGTGGTGTCCCACAGGGCACACCCACACAGAAGTAAATCACGTTGGACTACCGTCGGTCAGCCTCTCCACATCAGCGTGATGGAGACAGCGGCCGGGGCACGGGCTGCATCTCCACACCTGCTGGTAGCCAGGTCCAGCCAGACCAGACTCAGGGCCTCCCCAACACCTGGGCAACTGTATAACTACACTGGTTACCTAGCCTACAACCTACATATTCATCGTCCTTGTCTTCTTACTAGCAGTCACTCTTCACATAATACATTTCATTAGGATTGGGAGGGGGGGGGGGGAGTACCCATGATATAGTCTACTACGTTTCGATACAATCTGTGTATTACGTTAGAAAAACTAATCAGTGAGCGTCATGAGTGATTACACTGAAAAATACAATGATCTCCTGACATGACCCATTGGAATTATCAAGAATACAGTCATTACAGATAAAGGAACGATTTCCATTTCTCCCTTTTTATCAAGAAAGGAATGTTTTTAATTTTTACACATTATCATCACCTGACGTGTCCCCAACAAGGGTCAGAATACATTTTCCAATAATTTACACTCAATCATTTCCATTCCTCACTTCCAGAGCTCACCAACAGTCAGTCACACCATTATAACACTTTCGAGAACAGATAAGCAAGGTTTTATTATTTATTTTTTTTCCCAATAATACATTGATTTGATTTGATCGTTTTTCCCCGATCATATATAAATGTGCATACTTTCTCTACCGCCCACTTACTTCATTCTTTTAATCTACCTCTTGACTCACACATTCACTAAAGCACAACTTCCTACAATCACCCTATGTCTCGTCAAGTCCTGTCAATGACAAGATCAATCCTGGGAACAGTTCAATATTTTATGCCGTCTCAAAGAATTTATTACACGACCTAACTGTCCGACCCTCGCGTGTACTAGGTCCATTATTCCATTTCTGAACCTTTTGCATATGTTATGCGCGCGCTAGAGAGAGAGAGAGAGAGAGAGAGAGAGAGAGAGAGAGAGATTCAGATTCAGATGTTTTATTCTTATAGGCCTTGGCCCCTCAGAAGGGGGTTATACATGAAACATAATAAAGCCCCATCACCAGATTCATGATAATAATTACATTACATACACGTTTCGTCTTTTAAAAGCTTTATATAGTTAAACTGCAAACTGTTTTACAATGCTCTCATTCTTAGACGACATTAACAAGACAAGCCTGATCAGGCAATGTCTTGTACAAAATTTTCGTGGAATGAATTTTCCTCTTAGATCTTGTAATTCTGGACAAGTTAATGCAAAATGCACTTCATCTTCTCTTGACTGTCGACATAATGAACATAGCAGATCAGAGTGATTGAATTGTTTATAACGATAATGATGAACAAAAAATATCAGACACTCCAGTTCTAAACCTAGTCATTATTAACTTCAGGTGCCTGTCCATACGCTTTGAAAATGTACATTGGGAGAGAATGCAGACCATTAAATGTTCTATAAAAACTAAACCTGTTACTATTTTGAACATGGAAATTCTAGTCTTGCCGTCTACAATCGATAAGTTTTTCTTTAAACGTATGGACAAAGTTGTTCATATCTCCGACACCTTGGTTAAGCCAGACATACCCAAAAGCATATTCATATAATTTCATTCTAACATGCGACACCCAGTTCATCTTGCCTCTATTATCTAGTTCTACTAGCATTTTATACGCTTTATGGGGCAATCTATGTTCAGCCATCTGAGTTAGTTTTAACAGTACTTGACACATTTAACAGTGAAGTGCAAAGATATGGGGTATCTGTCAGTCTCACCATACACAAGATCATTTGGTGTTTGTGGTGAGACACCCCCAAAACTTTTTTTTAAGCAAATAAATGCACCTTTTCGCATTGTGCAACTCCAGCATCAAGACCCACAGTTCAGCCCCATATTGTAACACAGGCAGGGTTTTAGCATCAAACAATTTCAAAAACAAGGCAAGAGATTCATTGTTAAGCATCGACAATTTCTTCACGATACATAGCAATGCATTTTTGGCTCTGGAAGCAATATCTTCACATGCAAAAGTGAACCTTAATCTCGTAGAGAAATATATACCCAAGTACTTATATACATTTACAACAGGTATATACACTGCATCATATGTCCATTTTTCTCTAGCAGTGAGATAACCGCCTTTTCTGAAAACAATTACGTTACCCTTACTCTTCTTTACTTTCAACTGGAGTGAATCAGCTGTCCTTTGCAAACTATTCCACTGAGTTTGGAGGCCTGTTACAGTCCCTGACATTAATGCAACGTCATCAGCAAGAAGTAAAATTAATATTTCAAGAACATCATTTACAAAACGGGCACCTTGCCTCCCAGAGCCTATGACTTTGAACGTTAACTCATGAACAAGTAAAGAAAATAAATTTGGGCTGCAAACATCACCTTGCTTAACACCAGATGTGCAGTTCATATAATCTGCTAAAATTGCTCGCGCGCGCGCGCGCGCGAGAGAGAGAGAGAGAGAGAGAGAGAGAGAGAGAGGGTTGAAAGAAGGGTAGGGTGGAGTGGATGGAGATGCTGGCTTGATTTGACAACAGATGGCCAGGGGGCACAGTTACTGCGCTTTCCTGTTTGGGGATTAGCTGCGACAGCTGGGGACGGTTTAAGTGGAGGGGCTCCTGCTTTCTTTTTGTTGTGTTGTTTGTTTTGGTTTGGTTTAGAAGATAAAAAAAAAAAAAGCGAATACATGCTCAAACTTTCAGCTTATTATATGAAAGGCAGAGAGGGAGAGTGCCATGAGTATGGGAATGGAGGGGGGAGGTATGGGGGGGGGGGGGGGGGGGGGGGGGGAACGACCTGGCTCTCAAAACTGAGAACAGCATGGCTGGAGTACCTAGACTGCATTGCTTTTTCCCCTTACCCTCTCTGTTAACTACAAACAACGTGCGCGTGGGGCACACACACACACACATACACACACACACACACACACACACACACATGCGCGCGCACGCACGCACGCACGCACGCACGCACGCACATACACACGCATATGTGCTCATTTGCCTGCCTCTGGCTGGCTGGCAGGCTGTCTGTGTATATGTCTGTCTCTGTCTTTCTCTCCCCTTCATCTCTCTCTCTCTCTCTCTCTCTCTCTCTCTCTCTCTCTCTCTCTCTCTCTCAACTGACAGTCACTCAACATGCCCAGTCTGTATACAATGGCTGCTATCATTACAAGTATCTGCATAACAGACACATAACAACGAAGAAAACAAAACGAAAAAAAAAAAAAACAACAACAACAACAACAACAACAAAAACGCTCCAAGATCTACCATATACATTCAGACTTCAATAACAATCATAATCACAGTGCTACCATCACAGTCACAATCACAACTACTACTACTACTACTACTACTACTACTACTACCACCACCACCACTTCTCCTCCTCCTCCTCCTCCTCCTCCTACTGCTACTACATGTACTACTACTACGACGACGACGACGTCTACGACTTCGATAACTACTACATCTACTTCTACGTCTACGTCTACGATTACTAATACGACTACGGCGACGTCGATGACTACTACTACTACTGCCGCCGCCGCCGCCGCCGCCGCTGCTGCTGCACACAACAACAACAACAAACAACAACAACAACAACTACTACTACTACTACTACTACTACTACTACTACTACTACTACTACCACCACCACCACCACCGCTATGACCATTGTTATGTGTCATAGATAATAACGGTGATAATGATACAGCAAGTGGCAGTGATGACGATTGTATTGATCATAATCGTGGTGATGATGATGATGATGATGATGATGATGATGATGATGATGATGATGATGATGATGATGATGATCACCATCATCATCATCATCATCATCATCATGACGACGACGACGATCGTATTTATAACTTTCATGCTGATAACACAAAGTATAACAATGGCATCCCTTTTGACAATCGTTTTTTTTTTTTTTTTTTTTTTTTCTGCCTGTTGGAGAGAGAGAGAGAGAGAGAGAGAGAGAGAGAGAGAGAGAGAGAGAGAGAGAGAGAGAGGGGTCTGCACGGCGTGCTATGGTCATGGCCGGCCTGGGAGGACAATGCTCAGTCACCTCTCTCTCGCTGCACAGCAGACTGAACACTGTCACTGACCCACTGAACCATGTCACGCTGCACAGAAGACTGAACGCTGTCACTGACCCACTGAACCATGTCACGCTGCGCTACAGAGTGAACACTGTCACTGACCCACTGAACCATGTCACGCTGCGCTACAGAGTGAACACTGTCACTGATCCACTGAACCATGTCACGCTGCACAGCCGACTGAACACTGTCACTGACCCACTGAACCATGTCACGCTGCACAGCCGACTGAACACTGTCACTGACCCACTGAACCCATGTCACGCTGCACAGCCGACTGAACACTGTCACTGACCCACTGAACCATGTCACGCTGCACAGCCGACTGAACACTGTCACCGAGAGTGAGCTTGTTAAGAACACGTTTTTAGCAGTAGATTGATTTTGGGGGGTCGAAGCGGATCATAAACATTCAGATCTATGGAATGGCAGCTGATATGTTTTTGTTTGAACACATGCAAAGGTATGAGTCAACAATAAATGAAGGCACTGGAAGGCAGGGCATACATCCTACTAGCAATCCGTGGTAATTTCATTGCATTTCGGTCACGACGAATGAACCCATCTGGTCACAACCACATATCGCAATCGGTCAACAATGGGAATTTGTTCATGGTGGTCTATAACTTTCTCCTTTGAAAGAATCATCTGATGCAAAATACCGCTCACCAAATGTACTATACTGTTAAAAAAAAATGGCATACTTTCGTCAAGGAATATTCGTTTAAAAGGTTACTAATCTGACCCCCCCAAAAAAAAATCGATTGAAATCATGTCACAACAGATTTTGTTTGTTTCAAAGGTCATTCATTCAGTTTCGTTTCCAATGTTTGTAGAGTTCACATCGCTGATACACACCACTCCTGGCAGCGAGGACTTAGTAAGGGGTATGTCCACCACCTGCAGCATAAAACGGTGCCAGCACCTGGCTGGCATGGAGCGGATCACATTGCGGATCACCTCTGCTGGCATGGCGTCCACACCCCCTGGAGGGCGGTGAACAGCTCGTGAACGTTGTCAAGAGTGTGCACTCGCGCCCGGAACCGTCTGTCCATCTCATCTCATGAGTGCTCAATAGGGTTGAGATGTGGCGACATTGAGGGCCAAAGAAGAACGTTGATGTTGTTGTTGGCGAGGGTTTGCATTGTCAATCACGCAGTATGAGGCCTGGCGTTGTCCTGTTGGAACAGCGTGCGAGGCCCGGCCATAAGAGGCAGGACATGAGGCTGGAGAATTTCAGACACATACCGCTGGGCGTTCAGCGGGCCTCAGACTCGCACCAGGGGATTCTTGCCAGTATAGTGGATGCTTCCCCCCCCCCCCCCCCCCCACACACACACTGTGACGCCTCCCACATCATTGGCAGGTGCCTCATCCACGCAGTTCTGGGCAAAGCGCTCGCCATTTCTGCGGTACACCCTCCTCCTCCTGTCATGGCGCTGGAACAGGAAGAAAGACTCAGCCAAAGATCAGGCCCTGTGTCAGTGGTTCCTGAGGGTCCAGGGACTACGTTGAGTTGCCCACTCTGGGACGTACTACTAACATCCAGTAGTCGGGCGACCATCCCCAACCCAGTGGGTAGCAGGTGGCAGATGGCGACACGGCCTTCAGATATGAAGGTCTCGCTGTGAAGTAAGCCAGGCTTCCCTGGACGAATCAGCAGCCCCCGGACCAGCTGGCAGTGTTACTACCAGGACGGGGCGGGTCAACAGGTGGCACTGCTGTCCTCACTAACACGGTGAAATAGCCCATGTGTCCTATGACGGGCTCATCATGCGGTAAAGTGGCGCGTTAGAACCTCTAGCCCCAGGGTGGGGACCCCTGGCTAACCAATCCTTCCTCCCGGAGCAGGATGCAGGAAAGAAGGACAACTCTAACAGTAAATCCGGCCAGGTGCAAGCCGTCACCAGAGCGCAAGCCCACCAAAGTCGGAGCTTCAGTGGAACGGGAGCGTGGGCTTGAAACAACCGATACACGGATCATTTTGGACCGTTGTAGTGTCGTCTTCTTGGACCAGGGCGGAAGGAGGGGGTGGGGGTGGGGTGGGGACGATGCCGAGCCCTCAGACTCAAAGGGGCCCACCTACAGCACTCTCCACAGTCAACACTGGGAGCACAGAGAGGGGAATGCACAGACAGAGCATTAAGGATTGCACACTGGAACGCAGAAGGAGCCCAGAGGAGAGTAGAACTCCGACACTTTCCCCTGAGAAAAAACGCAATAGATGTCTTCTGTATTCAAGAGACCCACTTAAAAAAACACACATTGCTTTTTTTTTTATAAGGTTATGAGGTCTTCGAGCAAGACACAAACAACAGAACAAAGGGAGGCCTCATCACCTTAGTGTGCAACAACAGCCCAGCGGTGGAGTACCAAAGCTCTGGTCAAGCCGATCTCGACACTGAGTTTATGGAAGTCAAGATGGTGTTGCCCAGTCATACCAGTGAAGTGTTCAGTGTCTACCCACTTCCAAACAAGCCCATACAGCTGGACTCCGTCCGTGTTGACTCTCACAGCTGGGTCATCTTAGGCGATTTCAAAAGCCGCTCGCCCAGCTGGGTCATCTTAGGCGATTTTAATAGCCACTCTCACAGCTGGGGCTACCAGGACCTCAACAGGAAGGGAGAAGATGTTGAAAACTGGGCCATCAGCAACCAACTCATCCTCAGCAACAGACCCGGTGATCCACCCATATTCTACTCAAGAGTTTGGCGGACCACAAACTCCCCCGACTTGGCTTTTGCTACAGAGGACATTTCCAGCATCGCTCAGAGGGATGTAGCAAACCAGCTTTGGTGAAGCGACCACAAGCCAGTGATCATAACAGTTCACAAACACCATGAAATCCACTCCACACTGGACTCCCAGCAAGCTGGAACTACTGGAAGGCAAACCGGGATCTCTTCAAGCTGGAAGTAGACAGACGAACATCCACACTAGTTTTGTCAAACCGCGATGTCAACAAAAATGCTAGAACTTTCAGCCAGGCAGCGCTGGAAGCAGCACATGCAGCCATCCCCAGAGGCAGGCGTAAAAACTACAAGCCCTCTGGACATCTGAGCTTGACGCCCTGCACAAGACCCTGAACCAAGCCAGGGACAAGATGGAAAGTTCCCCCACTGATGAAAATGTAGACACCGATAGTAGAGCCAAAGCCCTGTCTCGGTGCTCTCGGGGACTCACCAACAGAGATCAACCACCTCCAGTTCTCAAAGCTCTAGCTCAGGTCATGATTGAAGATACATACACTCCCAGCTCCTGGACCCCTGTCTGCACAGACGGATCAGCCAAGGAAGCCACACACACACTGGAGGCAGTGGAGTGCATATCAGATTTCATGATGGAGAGTGCAGGAACATCGCGGTCCCTGGAAGAAAGCTCTGCACCAACATCAGAGCCGAAGTCCTAGCCATCAAAGAAGCGGCAGACTTCCTCTCCTCCTATGGAAGATCCCTCACCAGCATCGCCATCTTCACTGATTCCAGGTCCACTCTCCAGGCCCTTGACTCCCCCTAGTCCTCACCCTCTGATCCAATCCCAATTACTCTCCAGTGGGTCACCCACCCATGTTGGTCTCCTGGTAAACAAGCATGCTGACCGATCAGCGAAAGCCAGAAGCCAGCTCCCCCATCCAACTCCCCCTTCCACATGTGAGGAAGTGAAGTCACTCCTACGTGGAACCTTCAGAGCTGACTGGACTAAATGAACGAAGGCAATGAGGCACACCTTGACCCCAACCACACGGAAACACCAAAACATTCATTTTCCACGTGCTCCCTGGGCATTATGGCCTGCCTGCCCACCTCAAGACGATAGGAGCCGCAGACTCAGCCCTGTGTCCCTGTGGACAAGCCGACTAGACACCAGCACATGTCCTCCAGGACTGTCCCCTCAATGATGAGAGACCAGTGCCAGCCTGGCCAGAAGGGGCGGACCTCAAGACAAAACTCTGGGGGACTGCCAGCGATCTCCGCCAGAGGGCCGAATTTGCCGCCACCCTTGGAGTCCGGCTGTAGCTGCGTAGCTGTCGAACGCTGAAAAAGAAGAAGACGTCTTATGTTCTAGAGCATGTCTCATACAGTTCCACCAACGACAAGTCTGTACGTTCTGTCTTGGTTTTGTGAAAGGATGATGAACACGGCTTCACTTACAACGGTCGGCCCGTTCTGTCTTGACCAAACAACATTTGGTCTGTTCTGTCTTGATGTAGGCTAGTTATGGTTCTTTCACGCTGTTCCACCACCAACAGTTGTCAGTCCGTTTTGATGTGATAAAGAATGTATTTTACCACTCCACAAATGACTGTCAGTCTTTTTCTATCTTGCTGGAGTACGGTTAGTTTTCCACTGCTCCAAATGTGTGGGGTCGGTCTGTTCTGTCTTGGTGGTGGTAATGGATCTTATACAGTTTTCCCATCAAAGAGAGTTCGTCCTGTTAGTCTTTGCATGGTAAAGGATGTTTCGCTGCAACAGTGAAAATAATCGGTCCATTCTCTTTTGTGTAGTAAAGGATGTTAAACACTTTTCCATCAAGTCGTTCTTTCTCGGTGTGGTAAAGGACATTTCACACTGCTCCACCATCAACAGTCGGCGGACTTTGACTTGATGTCGTGAAGAGTGTGCCACATTGCTCCATCAAAATATTCGGCATCTTTTGCTTTCGCGTGGTAAAGGGCGAATCACACTGCTCCACCAATAGCAATCAGTTGATTCTGCCTTGGTGTAGTAAAGGATGTTCACACTGCCCCATCAGCCATGTTCAGCTGATTCTGCCTTGGTGTAGTAAAGGACGCCTCACACTGCCCCACCGCCCATGTTCAGCTGATTCTGCCTTGGTGTAGTAAAGGATGTTCACACTGCCCCGCCAACCATGTTCAGCTGATTCTGCCTTGGTGTAGTAAAGGATGTCTCACACTGCCCCACCGGCCATGTTCGGCTGATTCTGCTTGGTGTAGTAAAGGACCCCCACACTGCCCCACCGGCCATGTTCAGCTGATTCTGCCTTGGTGTAGTAAAGGACGCCCCACACTGCCCCACCGGCCATGTTCGGCTGATTCTGCCTTGGTGTAGTAAAGGACGCCTCACACTGCCCCACCGGCCATGTTCAGCTGATTCTGCCTTGGTGTAATAAAGGACGCCCACACTGCCCCACCGGCCATGTTCAGCTGATTCTGCCTTGGTGTAGTAAAGGATGCCTCACACTGCCCCACCAACAGTTGATTCTGCCTCACAGTGGCTGTGGCCTAGTAGAAAACGCTTTTCTGTTCGATGCAAGAAGATTTCTGGCCTCTGGTTGGGGTCTCGCAACGCGGACTGTTCTTCTTCCTCGTCTTCGGAGATGGTATGAACATGTGATTAGCACCCCCAAAAAAATAGGGTGAGAAGAGAGCGCGTCCATGTCAAACACTTTGGTAAAACGCGAAACAAAAGAAATAAGGTCTGGGTTGTTTATAACCCAGGTGACGGCAAGGGGTTGGGGGTTGGGGCTGGGGATAAATAGGGCTGTAGTTTGACATGTAAACAAAATGCAGACGTGCATATGGAATAAAACAAGGCCCGTGACTCTGATAACGTATTCTCCATCAACAGGAACGTGGTATGTTATATGCAGATTGTGAGACTTCGCCTCAAGAGATTCACCAACGCCAACAACACGCGGACAAGGTACAATACTGGACTGCTCAGAAACAGGGACACAGTGGCAGCATTCCAGATTAGCCTTTCCAACAGGTTCCAGCCACTACAAGAGCTGATAGAAGACAGTGAGACAGACAACGAGACACAGTGGGAAACACTGCAAGAAGCTCGGGCACGACACATGTGAAGAGATTCTTGGCAAGAAGAAGACCCAGCACAAGCAATGGATCTCAGCCGACACCATCCACAAACTGGAAACAAGGAGAGAGAGAAAACTACGCTGAACATGAGCCGAACAAGAACAGCTAAGCCAAAGGCACAGGAAGAGCACTCAGCAGTGAACAGAAAAGTAAAGAGGAGCATCAGAAGGACAAGAGGGACTACTTTGACAACCTGGCCAGTCAAGCAGAGGCAGCAGCAGCCAGACAGGGGAACCTGAAGGACCTGTATCTGGTGACCAAGAAGCTGACGGGCAAGTTCCAGCAGACAGACAAGCCATTGAAGGACAAGAACGGAAACCCACTGACAACAACCGAGGAGCAGCTGAAACGATGGGCAGAACACTTCAGGGAGCTGCTGAACCGCCCCCGGCCCTGACGCACCACCAGACATCCCACCCGCAGAGACAGAACTGCCCATCAGCTGCGACAAACCTTCAAAGGCAGAGATCAAGAAGGCCATCGTGACTCTGAAAAATGGGAAGGCTGCAGGGCCGGACGAGATACCAGCAGAAGCCATCAAAGCAGACATAGAGACAGCTGTCAACATGCTATTCAGCCTCTTCAGCAAGACCTGTGAGAAGGAGGAGGTACTGGCCTAGTGGAAATCAGGAATCATCATCAAGCTGCCGAAGAAAGGAGACCTCAAGAACTGCAGCAACTACCGAAAGATCACGCTCCTGTCAACGCCAGGAAAAGTTCTCAACAGGATTCCAATGGAGAGGATGAAGGAGGCTGTTGACCCCAAGCTCCGAGACCAACAGGCAGGCTTCCGGCGGAACAAATCATGTGCCGACCAGATGGCCAGCCTACGCATCATCGTGGAGCAGTCGCTGGAGTGGAACTCCCCCCTCTACATGAACTTCATAGATTATGAGAAGGCCTTTGACAGTGTGGACAGAGAGACGATGTGGAAACTGCTGAGGCACTGCGGAGTCCCCGAGATCATCTCCCTCATCCGGTGCACCTACCAGGACATGAACTGCAGGACTGCCCACGCTGGCCAGCTGTCCCAAAGTTTCGAGGTGAAGACTGGAGTTCGGCAGGGGTGCCTGCTGTCGCCGTTCCTTTTCCTCCTGGTCATTGACTGGGTCATGAAGACCATTACAACAGGCAGGAACAACACAGTATACAGTGAACACTCTGGATGCAGCTCGACGACCTCGACTTCGCTGACGACCTTGGCACTCCTGTCACATAGCCACAGCCAGATGCAGGACAAGACCACTCGCCTGGAGACCACATCAGCCGGGACAGGTCTCAAGATCAACAGGCAGAAGACCGAGCTGATGAAAATCAACACCACTGCCAGCACATCAGTCACAGTCAGTGGAGAGTCCCATCAGGGAGGTGGAGTCTTTTCGTCTACCTGGGAAGCGTGGTTGACCAACAGGAGGCACAGACCGAGACGTCACAGCCAGAATCGGCAAGGCAAGAGCAGCTTTCGTCATGTCCAAGAACATCTGGACATCTGGAGAAATCAGCATAAGAACAAACTCCGCATCTTCAACTCCAGCGTCAATTCTGCTCTACAGATGCGATACATGGCGGACAACGCAGACGATGCAACAAAAGATTCAGACATTCTTCAACACTTGTCTGAAGCGCATCTACAAAATCCGAAGATCCGAAACGAGGATCTGTGGGACCGTGCAGGACAGAAACCAGTAGCCAAGCAGATACTGCTAAGGAAGTGGGGCTGGATCGGACACACCCACAGGAGCCAGCATCCAGCACCACACGCCAAGCCCTGACCTGGAACCCGCAGGGAAAGAGGAAGAGAGGCCGATCTCGCAACGGCTGGAGGCGAGACACTGAGGCGGAGCTAAAGCAGCTCGGGACCAACTGGACTGGAATGGCCAGAACAGCCCAGAACAAAGTGTGATGGCGAAGGGTCGTCCATGGCCTATGCCACGGGAGCGATTGGCATAATGTATGAAATGATGTGATGAAAATCTCTCTCTCTCTCTCTCTCTCTCTCTCTCTCTCTCTATTACTTACTTACACACGTACCCGCATAATTTCCAAAATATAAAGCCACGATTTGAAATTGGAAACAGATTTAATTTCATTATCTTGTTCCAACGTACATTGAATTTCATTGGGGATCGAATGAACGGTTGTTGATTTACAGACAATTAAACAGAGGATGGGTCGAAATCAAAGTTCGCAAAATCTGTTCAGTTCACAAAAATCATTTCAATAGTGGGTGTGGCCACCGCCATTGGCGAGACATTCCACGCAGCGACTCCTCATCGAGTTGACCAGTGTTCTGATGACCCTCTGAGGGATTCTCTGCCATTCCAGTTGCAGCATTTGGAAGAGATCCTGGCGGTCTCTGGGAGGTGGATGGTTCTCCTTCACACGTCTCCCCAACTCATCCCACATATGCTCGATGGGATTGAGGTCGGGACTATACGCCGGGAAGATCATCCTGTTGATGCCGGCCTGCACAATGAAGTTTTCGGCCACCCGGGCCCTATGTGGCCGAGCATTGTCGTCTTGGAAGACTGCCATGGGTCCTATCCGTTGCATGGTCGGAACAACGAAAGGCGCCAGGATTTCATCCCGATAGCGGATGCCTGTGAGGTTTCCATCATATGGTAGAGTGGTGTCTTGTGGTGGAGGCTGAAGGCACCCCATACCATAACAGATCCTCCCCCAAAGGCCCTGGTCTGGCGAACAGCTGCATCAATGTAACGTTCACCAACACGCCTCCAAACTCTAGTTCGGCCGTCATTGGGCGACGTGATCTGAGGCCGAAGTGGTGAAGACGGTTTTCGTATGGCTTGACGGCTGAGGATGGTGTTATTTGCCATACGAAGCTGCCTTTGGATGCTGGTGGAAGTGGTATCCCGCTGCAATAGGGCCTGCCTCTCGATGAAAACGATCTTCTCTGGGAGTAGTCTGCCTAGGCCGACCTGACCGTGGCCTCTCTTCAACGCTGTTGGTCGCCCTAAAACGCTGATTCAGTCTAACAATAACTGAATGATGCACACCAAGTCGTCGCGCCACTTCAGCCTTTGCAATGCCATCTTGTATCCACGCAATCGCCCTGGTT
>JADBJO010016034.1:0-41764 GCA_016801955.1 Conus betulinus | reverse complement strand
AGAGCGTTCCTACGTTGGGCGGGCCAAAGGGGATTAGAAATTAATCGTTTTTTCATTTAATAAAATTGTGTTATTGACATTCTTTTTATGTTTGACAGCATCTCGGGTCTTTCATGAATAATTTGAGTGAAACGAGCGCAGCAGTTGGGTTAGGAAGCTTAAAAAAAATAAAAGTGAAAATCGCTATATGGAGCACTCAGGCCTTTAGACTAGTCATTGCTTATGCCACATGTTTTAGCAGCTTAACTTTATACCTACCAATACATGGTAAACATCTGTCAAATGAATGATCTGAGTATTCTATTGTAACTCTTCAATTGTTTGTCATTATTTGATTAAAAAAAATTGTTAAGATGGTTAATGAAAATCATCTAACAGTGTAACGTTTAACTAGTACATAGTGCTATCTGTTAAGATGATCACTGAGTGCTAAAATCTGACAGGGTGACTTCAAGCAATTTCGCAACTGAAATAAAAACGAGAATTTCGTCCATGCAACAAGAACTCTGATTGCTTTGAACTGTTCACATTTGGAATAAATTGTCGTTGGTAGGCAATTGTTATGTAAAAACTTACCTTGCAGTTAGCGCAGCATATTTTCTAAAATTGTATTTCTCAGCAGTAACTCATTGTATTTCTCAGCAGTACTCATACCCTTCAAATATCAATGTGTTACAAGAAAAAAAGAAAGGTCGTGGGAGGACGGGGAGAAGGGGGTACAGTGGCCCATAGGATATAAACTGGCCTGTGCCAATCTATACTGTGGATAGGAAGTGGCAAAGGCTGCTTTATATCTGGAGTGCACTCTGGTCTCGGCCTTTGTACAAGCAGCGCATTGTCAGAGCACAACTGCTAGTACACCACACATTAACACATTAACAAACCCAGACACTTTATATCAAACGCCAAAACACTCAAATTAGGAAGAACATGTCCATTCATTAAAGAACATACAGACTATGCATGGTGTGTAAGAGACTGGTTTACGTTAAAAAAAAAGAAAGAAAATAAAGAAAAAGAGTTTGTAGTGAACACTGTTTTTTTTTCCGCGCTTTTCTGGTCTTTTTTCTTTTATTAAAAAAAAAATCACCGCCTTTGGCGCTCCATTGGTATGATAACTGATGCCACTCAAAAAAAACAAACAAACAAACAAACAAAAACTCTGGTCTGGGCCAGTTTAGATGGGAGTATATTCTGTAGCAGGCCACTTTATATGGAGGCCTATTCTAGACGTAGTAGAGTCTGGCTGGCTACACCAGTCTGTGTGTGAGGTGGTTGTGTGGATAAATGAGCTTTTTGAGGCGGGTGGCTATAGGCATGATGACGAAGGGACGACATTTTTTTTTTTCAATCAAGCTTGATTCAGTTGCAGGTAAATGCTTATTTTTTTTTTCATTTCTTTCTTTTGTGTTGTTTTTGTTGGTGTTTCTTTTCAAGCATGTTTGTTTATAGTACCTTGATGATGGTGATGATGATGATGATGATGATGATGATGATGTGATGGTCATCATATTGATAATGAGCAGGAGGAGAAGAAGAAGAAGAAGAAGAAGAAGAAGAAGAGAAGAAGAAGAGAAAGAAAGAAGAAGAAGAAGAAGGAAGGAAGAAGAAAGGAAAGGAAGAAAGGAAGGAGGAACAAGAAGAAAGAAGAAGAAGAAGAAGAAGATGATGATGATGATGATGATGATGATGATGATGATGATGATGGAGAAATCTGAAAGGAACACGAAAATATTGAGGAAAAAATACAACACACAGAAATATAGATTTAGAATTGAAAAATATAACTCATATCTAACAATGAACCACATGGATTTCCAGACAAAATGGCTTGCATATGAGCTCCTCGTCTTTGATGATTAACTGGTTTTTTTTTTCAATGTGAATGAATATAATGCAATATATGATAACTAAGCACTAGACTAACATAATATGTCTGCTCCCTTGATGATGACAGTATATGAGGCTCGTGTATGTTACTCAAGGCATTTTTTTTTTTTCCAAGGTTGCTATCATTGAGACAATGTGTTCTGTGAAAATAGTGTATCTTCATTTGATACACACACAGAGAGAGAGAGAGAGAGAGAGAGAGAGATGAGGAGGGAGAGAGAGATAGGGAAGATGGAACATGGAGAAACAGACAAACAAGATGACAAACAGACAGACAAATAGAAAAAGACAGAGAAAGAAATGAAGATAACAAGAAATACAGAGAGAGAGAGAGAGAGAGAGAGAGAGAGAGAGAGAGAGAGAGAGAGAGAGAGATGCATGCAGACAATGAGAATACAATAGAATATTACATTGTTTTTAGCTAGCCAACCCATACAGATGTAATGATCAGGTCTACAGATACAACCGAATAGAATGCTACATGTGATGAAGCCTGCTTCAGTAGACCATTACTCCTCTTCCTCCTCCTCCTCTCCTCCTCCTCCTCCTCCTCCTACTCTTGTATATTCACTACTACTACTACTACTACTACTACTTACTACTACTACTACTACTACTGCTCTCTTCCTCGTCCTCCTCCTCCTGCTCCTTCCTCTTCTCCTCCTCCTCTTACTACTACCATTACTTCTACTACTGCAGATGCAGCTTCTCCGCCTGCTGTTACTACAACTCCTACTATTACTACTATCACTGGTACTGCCACTGCTGCTGCTACTACTACTACTACTACTACTACTACTACTACTACTACTACTACTACTACTGCCGCTGCTGTTGCTGTTACAAGTACTATACTGTACTAATACTGCTTACTGCTGCTGCTGCTGCTACTACTACTACTACTACTACTACTACTACTACTACTACTACTACTCACTGCTACCGCTGCTTCTGCTGCTGTTACTACTATTACTACAACCACTAATACTGCTTTTACTACTGCTGCTACTACCACCCCCGGTGTAGGCAATAGCGACAGTAATAACGTGAGTGACGAAGAAAGTTAAACAACAAACAAAAACAAACAAACACACTCCGTGTTTCACGTGCAGGTGACTCAGGCGGACCTCTGATGTGCCAGTGGGGGAGGTATGAACCAGCTCACAGGCATCGTCTCTTATGGGGCTGGGTGCGGGCAGCAAGCCAACCCCGGAGTGTACGCCCGTGTGTCTAGCTATTTGGACTGGTTTGTTGAAGTTGCGAATGGAGTCCACGACAACCGAGACTAGGACCTATAACTATCACCACCAAGACAACGTTGACGTCTAAACGACCCTGGCTGAGAGACCGCAGCGTACCAAGCTCTTGAAGCTGTTTGGATTTTTGATGGTCCTGGCATTGCACTGAAGCAGGGTTCGCTGACAAAGACTGGCTCTGGCAGGTGGTTGAAATGGATGTTGATCGTAAAGACATGGCATTGAAATACAATCTGAATTTGGTATCCTTTATTTCATTCCTGTTCTCGTCATAAGAGATTGATAATATAATTCAATGAAAAGTGAAGCAGCTGATTGTGTTTTCTTTCTTCATGTGTTTGTTTTGCTTCCCATGTTCACTCATTCGTTCTTTGTTTTGCTTTGTTTTGTTTTTTTTTTCAACAGGAGTTTGCCCCGACATACCTCTTTGTGTTCAGGTGGGCTGTAAGCAATATACTCTCTCTCTCTCTCTCTCTCTCTCTCTCTCTCTCTCTCTCTCTCTCTCTCTCTCTCTCTCTCTCTCTCTCTTTTCTCTTATTAACTTTTTTTTTTTTACATTTTCCGTGCACAATCGAAAATGACAATATAGGAGATTGTACAAACAAAGGCAAAGAAAAAAAAATTATTGAATGGAAAGGGCACTACAAGTAATCATCTAGACAGAAATGAACTGTAGCTTGAATACTAGATGGACAAGAATCTGTAGTTACATTGTAGTATTCCTGGTGACAGGCATCAATATTTATGTCTCATACACATTACAACTATGGCAAAAAAAAAAAAAAAAAAAAACGGCACGATGGGTTTGCTAGCTCGTTGCTTTATCACAGCTTTATTTTTTCCGTTCCGTGCAAGACACTTAGTGAAAGGGCTGAAAAAACAAGGCTTACACATTTCTGATTAAACATTTTTGTTGTTGTAGTCCAAAAAGAGGCATGTATCAAACTTGCGTACTAGTTAACCGGGGAAAATTAAATTCCCAGAAAGTGATGACGTCACTTTTGCACAATTGTGTGTGTTGTCATTGTTTGAATATCACCTGACCACTTGTGTACAAACTAACATCTGTGCGGAGCACGAAAGTGGCGTCAGGGTCTGCAAGCTGGAGCACTGGGCGGTCTGGATATAGCGTCCTGCAGCTCCCTGAAAGCCTTCACGTGTTCTCCTTCCAATCCAGATTCTCGGGTTTTCGAGCAGAGGTTTTGTCGGTAAGGGGCTTTGCTGTCTCTGCAAAGTGGGGCACAATTTCTCTGTAATATCTGACCAGGCCCAGGAATGAATGGAGCTCCTTCTTAGTCTTGGGTGGCTGAGCGTCCTCGATTCTTCGTACCATGTCGGGCTCTGGCAGAAGGTACCCCTTGCCCACAACATGACCCAAGAACGGTACCTCTAACTCCCCTATCCTGCACTTGGTAGGGCGTGTGGCGAGTTGCACTTCTCGAAGACGATGGAAGAGTTTCCTTAGCAAGCGCAGATGTTCCTCCCATGTCATAGTTGCCAAAAAAGAAGATCATCGATGAAGTTATGAGCTTCATTTCCAGTGGCTGTAACATGAGCCACATGATACGGCTAAACACTGCACCTGCAGTCTTAAGTCCAAACGGCATAACCTTGAACTGAAATTGACCCTCTGGCGTAGTAAATGCGTTTTCCCTTTGTCAGCTGGATCCCATTGGTATCTGCCAGTAGCCTTTCGCCAAGTCAAGTTTGCTGAAGTACTGGGCCTTGGCCAACTGAGCGAAGATCTTTCCCATGTCTGGCATTGGCTCTGCATCGAACTTGAGGATTCGATTCAACCTTCGGAAGTCCATGCAAAACCTCATCCGGCCATCAAGTTTCTTGACCAGTAGGATAGGCGAGGAGTGAGGGGAACTACAACGTCGATGACGTCCATTTGCAACATGTCCTGAATTTCAGCCTTGATGGCAGTGGACTGCGACAGGGGTAGTGGGTACTGTTTTACTCGAATGGGTTCCTGCTGAGTGAGAACCAGAGCACAATTTCCCAGGTTGCAACGTAGTGGTACGTCAATCAAAATATCGGCATACTCTTGGCACAACATTCTTCTGCAGGTTGATGCTCCTCAAGTAGGTCTTGCGCGACCTGGACGTCTTTCCATGTTTCACTGGGCTGAGTCACCACACATGGGATGTCGAAGCTCAAGGGCAGAGTTTCACTACTTTCTTCTATTACCACAGGCGTAAATCCAGCATTGCATGACTCCCTTCTTTCATACCTCTTGAGAGGTTGGGCATGTATGAGTTTCTCTTTCCCTTTGACGAGGACAACATAGTCCCAGTCCCCAACTCTCCTCAAGATTCTGAAAGGTCCCTGCCAGGACAACTGCAGTTTATTGTGGTGCAGGGTAAAGAAGTAGCACTTCACCGTCTGGTTCAAACCATCTTTGCCTGGCCTTCTGGTCATAGTACTGTTTATATCGTTTCTGAGCATGGGCCAGATTTTGGTGTGCTAGTTTGCATGTAGCTGCAATCCTCTCCTTCAGATCCAGCATATACTCAGCTTGAGTCCACAGCTCTTGATTGGCCTGCTCCTGGGTCCACTGCTGACGTAGCACTACCATGGGGCTTTCACAGTCCTCCCGTAGAGTAGATCGAAGGGAGAGAATCCCATACTCTCTTGGGGCACTTCTCTGTAGCAAATAAAACACCGGGCAGGAATCTGTCCTAATCACGGGGTTGTTCTTGAGCCAGTTTCTTAATCATCTGCTTGAGGGTCCCATTGAAGTGCTACACTAGCCCGTATGACTGTGCATGGTTCGGAGTAGTTGTCTCCCTGTGGATTTGCAGCAAACGGTACACTTCATCCATCACATCAGATAGAAACTGAGTTCCTTGATCTGATAGGACACTCCCTGGCACACCTGTCCTTGTCCACATTTCCCATAGTGCTTCAGCTACGGTTGCGGCATCTATTTCCTTGAGGGGCGTGGCCTCAGGATACCGAGTGGCGTAGTCGACCATAACCAATACGAAGCGGCGTCCATGGTCTGATGTTGGAACAATGGGGCTGATAAGGTCCACACCGACCTTCTCGAAGGGAATTCCTACCAAAGGAACTGTGCCTAGAGGCACCTTGGTATGCCATCCCTTTGTCGTGGTTCTCTGCCATATGTCACAGGTTCAACAGTATCTTCCTGACATCATGGGTCATCCCAGGCCAGTAGAGGGGCTTGCTGAATCCACTCCAGAGTGCGTCTTGTTCCCAGGTGCCTGGCCATGGGTGGGTCATGCCCCAGACGCAACACTGTCTGTCAAAGCGCTTCTGGTATGACCAGTGGGTGACCGTAGTGGTGGCTGAAGAGAACTGCCAGTATAGAAGTCCCTTTTGCTGGACAAACTTGACCTTTCAATTAGGTCGCCCTCGAGTAGACTTTCCCACGAGTTGTCTTATCTTGTTCAGCATGGGGTCTTTACTTTGTAGTCCCTTGATCGCTGAAGGTTCTCGGCTGACCTGGTCGTGTGAAGGCACGGGCTTTAACAAGGGCTTTAGGACCCTCTTTTCTCTCTCTGCCTGTGCCCGAGTGGTGGCGGCAACGAACACCTCTGGAGGTAACTCAGTAGATATGGAGAAGCTCCTACCATCCTTCAGGTAGACTGTGTTCCCTATGAGGAGGGAGTATGCTGGTTGCTTTAAAGCCACTGAACATATTTTCCCCTTGAAGTAGGGCGTCGAGAGGTCTACAAGCACCGTTGATCAAGTGGCAGTGAACGACGACTCGGTCCCCGTGACTTCACAGGTATTTCCACGAGGAGCATCCTTAGGTACTAACCTCTCGTCGACAAATACTGCCATGGCGCCCATGTCCCTGATGGCCTCGACAACGTTTCCTGCTACTACTGACAGGAAGGTAGGGCAGGCTGGTGTAGTCATTTCCACCTCCCCATATGCCACTTTAACTTGTGTTGTAGGTTTTTTTTTTTTTTTTGCGGTCTGGGCAGTCACGTGCCAGATGCCCGATGCGACCACATACAAAACACTGTCAGCTCTGCGCCTGGTTTGTCCCTCTTCCCCTAGGGTTCTGGTGGTCCGCATTTGCTGGAGACGAAGACTGTCCGTGGCAGATGAATCCCCACCATGTGGTTTCCTGGTACTTGCTGAGGAATGGTAATAATATCGTTGTGCATCGGCATAGGCCTCAGCTATCCTCAATGCCTCTGCATAACTCTGTGGTTGGGCCTCACCCAACTTGCAGCGTAGGTCAGGCGAAACCGAATTCATGAGCTGCTCCAATAAAATACATTGTTTCAACTCCAACCCTGACGTTTCCACCTAATAATCGAGGGATCGACGAAGTCGCTCGCCAAATTGGTAGACCGTCTCATCAGGCAGCTTCTTCATGGAGCGAAATTGCCTCCTGTAGCTCTCTGGGGTCATGTGGAGTCTAGTTCTCAAAGCAGCTTTCAGTTCGTCATATGTAGCTCCTGGTGGAATATCTACGAAGGCCTCCTTAGCTTTACCTGTGAGATTGTTCACTAGATATAGAGCCTTTCTTTCATTGCTTAACTTATAAGCTTGTGCCACAGCTTCAAAATGATCAATATAAGTGTCAATAGACTCCTTATCATTGTATTTGGGCATTTGGATCATGGGAGGAACAAGTGGCGGTATAGTTTTCACCCTGACGGTGCTGGCTACAGATGCTGGAGCATGTGGTGATCACTGAGAGAGATTGTCATCATCCTTTAGTTGCAAGATGAATTCCGCTCGGATTTTTTTTTTCGCTCAACATTAAGACGAGTTTCAAAATCTAACTCTCTCTTCCTTGGGTTTTTTCCTCCTCTCTTTTCTTGTCTTTGTGTTCTTGTCTTTTCATTTCCATCTCCATTTTCCATCTTCTTTCTTCCTTTTTGCTTCTTTCTCTTCTCTCTCTATTCTTCTTTCCTCCCTCTCTTGTCTTTCCTTTCACTTCCCTGTCCTCCATCTCCCTTCTCCATCTCCTTTCTTCCTTTGCTTCTTTCTCTCCTCCCTTTCCATCCTTCTTTCTTCCCTTTCTCTTCTTTCCTTCACCTCCTTCTCTTCTCTCTCAAACCTCATCATAAGTAATGGATCCATTGGAGCTGTCCTGGGAGATGCGGAATGGTGATGGTGGCCGTATTAGGTCCTCCCTCGGAAAAGGGATGGGTCGACCAACACTGGAGAAGGAGGTGGGGGAAGTGGTCGTCTCCTGGGAGACGGTGAACCAAAAGGCATGGTTATACTGACTGACAGGGACGTCGTGACAGGTGGTTGTCCTCTCTCCAGTAGAGAACACCACGTGGGTATCAATGTCAGTTCCTATGCGGGAGGTGTAGTGCGACACAGGAGTAAGTCCAGGCACAATCCCTGTGCTCTTTACTTGAGAGCGGTAAACCACCGATCCTCCCCAGTAGCTATTTTTTTTTTTCCACAAAGTGATTATGCACAAGTTTTCACGTAAAACACGCGGGGCAAAACGCTTCCTGAAATATGGCTACAATATGAAATGTCACTTAGTCCCAAGCACTTGAAACCAATAAAGTTGTGCACAGACCTTCTCGCAGCTAAGTGGAAGCAAGTCTTGATTGAAGTACAATTCAAAATGAAAAAGTGGAAACTATGACTAAGTGGTCTTCGACCCACAAATCTTTCCAATATGTCAAATCATACCAGTCAGTGGTAGACTACCTGTGTCTAAATCAATAACGCCAATCCAGCAACCAGGTAAGGGAAAACAGTTTCCTATACCCCCTTGAGGCTGATGCAGAATCAAAACAACACAAAGAGAAAAAGAACCTGTCCCTGGACAGATTCACACAAAAAAATTTTATAGAAAATCTCACCCAGTAAAGGGAACGACCCTTTACAGAAGCAGTACCCAAACACACCACAACAATGAAAACGTTTGCGTTACCGAAAGGACAACTGGACCTATCTCCAGTCACTAATACACCTATTTGATCAACAATCAAAAGGAAACATCTCTTTCAAAACCCTCTTGACCAAGAAAACTGCTCTGAATGAAGCCCTCAACTGTCGCACAGTGAGTCGACAAACCAAGAAAACTAACTAAGCAGAAACAGGGCCTACAGACGCCTGAATGAAGGAAAAACCGCCCTAAACCTCGTTTGTTTTTTGTTTCCATAACAATCACTTGTGAATGAAGCCCACTAGACAGGTGCTTAGGCCTTCTTGATCCAAAGTGTCGGATCAATACACTAACCCAACAAATACTGAACTGACTGAGCAAAGTATCAAACTCTTATTGATTTTACTCAGCTACGCCAATGCAAATGTAACGGCCACAAAAGAGATATAAAACACAGACAGCCCACGAAAACTGCAACGACGGGAAGAGTAAATAAATACAAGTAACGGCCGGATGGAATAAAACTACGAGATGACGATGACACAAAATGAACAATATCGCAAAGTCGAAAAGATTGCTTGACTACCCCATGGCTGATATGTGCACACTGCACCGACACGCCTAGCCTGTAGAGTTCAAGCTGACCCAGTCACGGCGGGCAGTCTCTTTTTTTTTTTTCGTCCAGGCTACGCGAGCATGGCTGAACTGTGTACACCGCGGTGAGAGTGAAAAGGGAGGTGGGGTACACTGTAAGTTGGAAGGTGGTGTAACGGATAAACACAGACCAGTTAAGCCAACCTCTCAATCCACACACACTACCACTTTTTTTTTTTTTCACAACGCACACACCACCATCAAAGAGTGTAAATTTTAAACTAACAAGAAAAGTATAAATATATAAATAACTAGTGAGTGCCAATAGATAGAAGAGAAAAGCTTATCAGAAGGGAGCTGATCTCCTTACTACTAAACAAAACAGAAACCTGACCCTAGTGTAAGCAAAATAACAATCACCAGAAAAATAAATACTTAAGTGTTTTTAACAGGACAGAGGGGTGCTACCAGCTAGTTTTCCACACGTGATTTAGACCACCAGAATCCCACCTACTTTTACCTGCGCTACTTCCAGTCGTAGTCTGGGGTACAGGCAAATCAGGCAAGCAAAATACAGTCTGACCTATGTCAGCGCAAACACTGACGCTGTAGAACCAGCGCAATGAAAACCTCAAAATACTCCCCACCCTTTACCCTCCCGTTACCTATTGAAAGATAACAGTAAAGTTAAGGAGTTAAGTTAAGTTTACACACACCGGCAATACTTTTAGAAAAAATAAAAACGGACAACGAGACGCGGAGGCGGTTAGAGCGCCAGCGGCCAAGGACAGGAACCGGACCTTCCGGTCATGGTGACCCCGCAAATGCTCCACTCCGTGTGGAGTCCCCTTCACAGTGGACTCCGGCCCAGCCAACCACCCGCTTATTACAACACAGCCATGAGGGCTGGAGCAGTAGTCGAGAGTGCTGTGGAAATCCTAACCAACCCTCCTCAACTCCAGACCGTCACATCCCGGACGAGCCCCCAAAGTGTCAAAGTCAAGGTCCTTGAATCAAGGGCGGAGGAGGAGAGAGAGGGAACAGCAGGGCACAACACTCACCACCACACACTCAAACCACTCGTGGAAAATCAGAAAATAACCCAAACAAACATTTTATTAAATCAAAGAAAACGCCTCATTCACACCTAGGGGAAGGAACGCCTATCAAGAGAGGGAGGACAGACAGTGATAAATTGGAAAAGAAGGAAAATAGAAGAGGATAGACACCTAAAAGAAAATATCTACTTAATGGGCAAAATAACCCAATAAAAGACCCCCACCCTGACCCAGGAACAGCTAAGTTTAGACCCTAAACGCTGATCTATCCCAAAAAAGAAAGAAGAAAGGACAGGGGAGAAACAATTAAATGAAAGACAAAACAGGGCTTACCCCAGCCACACAAGCATATTCACCAACATTCACACACTTATACACTTCATGTACATTTTTCAGGTGTTCACACATATACACACACAACACACTATCTCAGCCCTACAGAGCATCTCCCACATGCCAGGCATCACCAACACCACCCATACACAGCCATAAACAAAACTTAGCTTAAAGAAGAGAAGAGATTCACTGTCCTAGCAGGGAAACACCAGTGTACCCAGAGCACAGTCGTCGATACCCTCAGGATCCAAAGAGTGTACCCTCAGGACTGGCGTTCTGGCCTCTCTCTCTCAGCATCTCAGTCAGCGTCCCACCACTCCTCCTTCAGACAGCTTCCAGACTGGCGCCCTGCGATGAAAAGGGTGTCTGGGCCATGCCAAAACATGACATGATGCCCAATCAATCCCGCCCTATAAAAGAGGCATAAGAATCTCACTCTAAACACAGCTGAGGTATGGTGTGGGTGCAGACTACTACCCTGGCGAGATGGGCTACACCCGCAAGACTGTCAATTTAGTTCTTCAATAATAATTTATTTCACATTTAAACACTTTTTTTTAAAGCAATATTTTATTTCTCAATATCCTAATGTGTTGTGTTTGAATCTGAGATCTAAATCATCACAACAACACACCCATGCCACATTCATACTAAAGAAAATAAAAAATAGTTAAATAAATGATGAGATAAACATAATGAAGTCGACAATATATAAAACAAACAGGCAGAGCGGAACTGACTGGGGGGTTAGCGCCGCGAGGGAACGCTCACTTCCTGATTCCAAGTGAGTCGCGCGGTCATTCCACTAACACCACGCCTGGCCTGAAGGTTTTAAATGAAAATAAATAATAATAATTTACAAGATTCCACCAAAATGCAGTGCTCACAATGGTGCACCATGGTGTCGCACACCATGAAACAAGACAACCATACTCCTCTCTCTGACGGGGTACACACAAATCAATATGACTCGGCAAAAAACAGGCAAGCCCGCGCGGCGCGCCATGTGTCCACACGATTCGCTGACAACAAAATGCCACTGCCTCAGCGCAGCGCATTTAGAATAAAATTCAAACTTGCACTTCTACATCAACAAATCAGGCTAACGCTCACAGCGCGCCTGAAGCCACAGTATCTCTCCAAA
The DNA here is from genome assembly GCA_016801955.1 of Conus betulinus. NCBI lineage: Eukaryota > Metazoa > Mollusca > Gastropoda > Neogastropoda > Conidae > Conus > Conus betulinus. Next base: position 29,641 of record JADBJO010016034.1, on the reverse strand, counting down.
CCTATAGTACTGCCTCAGCACAGTACCCAAAACGATAGATTTTTCAATGAAAATATTAATTTTATAATTTACAACCGATACCCTAGTGGAATGCGAAATAGGAACAAACTGAGAAGCACGAAAATAAGTCACCAGAACGGCGGGTGGAAAGAAGGGGGGAAAAAAGGTGGGCCCGGCAGACTGATCCTCAGCGAAAAGACTACCCGGGACCCGGAACCAACAGCACCAGCAGCCCTTCACCATGGGACGGTCGACGGCTGGTCACCCCCAGCGAAGAGGGTTAAGTATAGACTTGGTGGGCAGGAATAGGGATTCCTCTCTCTCAACAAGAAGAACTACCACCGTCAGGTAGATCAGTGGCCTTCGTCAAAAGTCATAAAACGCCGCACCAAAGAGAGCGTGGTCTCTCCACTCGTGGCTCCATTCCGAGTGAAGTAAGAACTTTTCCCAAGCGCCAACTGCCGATCAAAGGGGAATAATTCCCAACGACTCAGTGAGCTCTCCACGGGTTTCACAAACTACCCGAGTATTGCACAGAAAAAGATGTTTGTGCGGTGCAAAAGGATGCATGCAAACCACACGGACAGGCACCCTTTTTTTCCCTGAAAGGTTGACAACTTGACAACACACTACCTCCCACCCCCCCCTCTTTTACACAAAATAAGATGGTAACAAACTAACAAATTTACATAACACATTGAAAGTGGGTTGAAGGGCTGTCCGTCCGTGACACATGGGCATTCTATCTGAATCAACATTGAAAACGAGTCTGAATCAACTTTAGGGGGAGTACTACTGGGCCGGTCCCAGAAGTACCCCCCTGCATATCTCCTTTATCAATGTGTTCAGGATTGTTATTTACTGGCTATAAACTCACACATGGACATTCTACCTGAATCAACATTGAAATATAGTCTGAATCAACTTTAGGGGGGGAGTTGTTCTGGGCCAGTCCCAAAAGTACCCCCTTGCATATTTCCTTTATCAATGAGTTCAGGGTTGTTATTTAATGGTCATTAGCTCAAACATGGACATTCTACCCGAATCAACATTGAAAACGAGTCTGAATCAACTTTAGGGGGAGTACTTCTGGGCCGGTCCCAGAAGTACCCCCTTGCATATTTCCTTTATTAATGTGTTCAGAGTTGTTAGTTACTGGTCATAAACTCATGCATGGACATTCTATCTGAATCAACATAGAAAACGAGTCTGAATCAACTATAGGGTAAGTACTTCTGGGCCGGTCCCAGAAGTACCCCCCCCTCGCATATTTCCTTATTGATGTGTTCAGGATCGTTATCTACTGGTCATAAGCTCACACATGGACAGTCTAACTGAATCAACATTGAAAACCAGTCTGAATTAACTTTAGGGAGAGTGCATCAGGGCCGGTCCCAAAGTACCTCCCTTGCATATCTCATTTAATGTGTTCAGGGTTGTTATTTACTGGTCATAAACTCACACATTGACATTCTATCTCGATCAACATGAAAGTATAGTCTGAATCTAGGGAGAGTACTTCCGGGCTGGTCCCAGAAGTACACCTTTGCAGATCTCCTTTATTTATGTGTTCAGTATTGTTATTTACTGGCCAAAAACTCATACATGGACATTTTATCTGAATAAACATTAAAAACGAATCTGAATCAACTTTAGGGGGAGTACTTCTGGGCCAGTCCCAGAAGTACCCCCACCCCCACCCCCCCTTGCAATTCTCCTTTATTAATGTGTTCAGGGTTGGGTTTTTTTTTACTGGTCATAAGCTCACACATGGACATTGTATCTACATCAATATTGTCATATAAACTGATTCAACTTTAGAGTGAGAACTTCTGGGCCAGTCACAGAAGTATATCTCATCCATCCATTAATGTGTTCAGGTTTGTTACTTACTGGTTAGAAACTCATACATGGACATAAACTCATATATGGACATTCTATCTGAATCAACAATGAAACATTCTCTGAATCAACTTTAGGGGGAGTGCATCTGGAGCCGCAGTTACTTACTTCTGGGAGTACATTTGGGCTGGGCCCAGATGTACTCCCGGGAGTCATTCTGGTGCAGAGGAGGGGGTAGGTGGGGGTGGGTGGGTGGGTGGGGGGGGGGTTAGGGGTCAGTTTGGGACTGGTACCAAAAGTACTTCCCTGTCTAAAGGAATCATCGTTATAAGATAGTTACATAAAACAAACATTTATTTGCAAAGTTGTCAATAGGGGGGAGTACTTCTGGGATCAAGTGGAGGTACTGTCCCAGAAGTAGTCCCAAAAGTGATTCTGGTGCACGGGCCCAGAAGTACTCCCGGGAGTACTTCTGGGGCAGGGAGTACTTTTGGGGTGTTACACCAGGTCAAGCTAACACTCCAGGAGGGCTGTTCTGGGCTGGTGTCAGATAAACTTGCCAGGTGTGGGGCTGTTTTGGGGCACGTCCAGTTTAGCTCTCTAGGGGGCTGTTCTGGGCTGGTGCCAGATTAACTCCTCAGGTGGGGGGCTGTTTTGGGGTAGGTCCAATTTAACTCTCTAGGGGGCTGTTTGGGGCTAGTACCAGATTTACTGCCCAGGAGGGGGGCTGTTTCAGGACCAGGTCCAGAATAACTCTCTAGGGGGCCTGTTCTGGGCTAGTACCAGATTAACTCCCCAGGAGGGGAGGGGGCTATTTTTGGCCAGGTCCAGTTTAACTCTCTAGGGGGCTGTTTTGGTGCAGGTCCAGTTTAACTCTCGGAGTGGGGGGGGGGGGGGGGCTGTATTGGGCTGGTGCCAAGGGGGGGGGGGGGGGGGCTGTTTCTGGCTGTTCTGATCCAGATCCAGTTTAACTTTCCAGGGGAAATATTCTAGGCTGTTGCAATATTAACTCCCAGGAGGAGGTTGTTTGTTCTGGGCCAGGTCCAGTTTAACTCACCAGAGGGGGGGCTGTTCTGAGGCTGGTGCCAGATTTACTCTCCAGGATGGGGGTGGGATGTTCTAGATTAGGTTCAGTTTAACGCTCCAGTAGGACTATTCTGGTCTAATGCAGATTAACTCCCCAGATGGAGGGCTGTTCTGGGGGCCTTGTCTAGTTTAACTCTCCAGGGGGCTGTTTCATGATGGTGCCAGATTAACTCCCCTGGAGGGGTGCTGTGCTAGGACAGGTGCAGTTTAACTCTCCAGAGGGGCTGTTCTGGGCTGGTGCCAGATTAACTCTCAGGAGAGGGGGGAGGCTGTTTTGCGCCAGGGCCAGTTCTACTCTCCAGGGAGGCCTTACCAGCCAGAGCCAGATTAACTCCCCAGGAAAGAAGGGGGGGGGTGGTGGCTGCTCCAGGCCAGGTCCAGTCCAGTTTAACTCTCTAGGGGGGCTGTTTTGGGCCGGTGCCAGATTAACTCCCAAGAGGGGGAGGGGGCTGTTCTGGGCTTGTCTAGTTTAACTCTCTGGGGAGGGGTGGGGGTGGGGGGCTCTTCCATGATGGTTCCAGAGTAACTCCCCTGGAGGGGGGGCTGTTCAGGGACAGGTGCAGTTTAATTCTCCAGAGGGGCTGTTCTGGGCTGGTGCCAGATTAACTCCCCAGTAGGGAGAGAGGGGGGGGGGGGGGGGGGGCTGTTTTGTGCCAGGGCCAGTTTAACTCTCCAGAGAGGCCTGTACCAGGTTGGAACCAGATTAACTCCCCAGGAGAGGGAGAGAGGGGGATGGGGGCTCTTCTAGGTCACGTCCAGTTTAACTCTCTAGGGGGCTGTTTGGGGCAGTGCTAGATTAACTCCCCAGGAGGGGGAGGGGACTGTTCTGGGCCTTGTCTAGTTTAACTCTCCGGGGGGGGGGGGGGGGGGGGGGGCTGGGGGGGGGGGGGGGGGGGGGGGTGTCCATGATGATGATGATGCCAGATTAAATTCCCTTCAAGGGGACTGTTTTGGGACAGGTGCAGTTTAACTCTCCAGAGGGGCTTTTCTGGGCTGGTGCCAGATTACCTCCCCAGGAGAGGGATGGGGGAGGAGGGGGGCTGTTTTGTGCCAGGGCCAGTTTAACTCTCAAGGAGAGGGGGGGGGGGGGGGGGGCTGCTCTAGGCCAGGTCTAATTAAACGCTCCAGGGGGCCTGTTTTGTGCCGGTGCCAGATTAACTCCCAAGGAGGGGGAGGGGGCTGTTCTGGGCCTTGTCTAGTTTAACTCGCCAGAGGGGGGGGGGGGGGGGATCTGTTCCATGATGGTGCCAGATTACCTCCCCTGGAGGGGGGCTGTTCTGGGCTGGTGCCAGATTAACTTCCCAGGAAGGGGGGGGGGGGGGGGGGGGGGGGATCCTGTTTTGTGCCAGGGCCAGTTTACCCCCAAGGGAGGCCTGTACCAGGCTAGAGCCAGATTAACTCCCAGGAGAGGAAGGGGGGGGGGGGGGGGTTCTAGGCCAAGGCCAATTTAACTCTCTAGGGGGGCTGTTTTAGGCCAGTGCCAGATTAACTCCCCAGGAGGGAGAGGGGGCTGTTCTGGTCCTTGTCAAGTTTAACTCTCCAGAGGGAGGGGGAGGGGGGGGGGGGGCTGTTTTTCATGACGGTGCCAGTTTAACTCCCTTGGAGGGGGCTGTTCTACGACAGGTGCACTTTAACTCTCCAAAGGGTATGTTCTGGGCTGGTGCCAGATTAACTCCCCAGGAGGGGGGGTGGGGGGGGGGCTGTTTTGTGTCAGGGCTAGTTTAACTCTTCAGGGGGCCTGTACCAAGCTGGAACCAGATTAACTCCCCAGGACAAGGAGGTGGGGGGGGGGGGGGGGGCTGCTCTAAGCCAGGTCCAGTTTAACTCTCTTGGAGGGCATATTTGGGCCAGTGTCAGATTGACTCCCCAGGGGGAGGGGGCTGCTCTGGGCCTTGTCTAGTTTAACTCTCCATTAAGGCTTTTCATTACGGTGCCAGATTAACTCCCCTGGAGGGGGGTGTTCTGGGACAGGTCCAGTTAAACTCTCCAAAGAGGCTGTTCTGGGCTGGAACAAGATTAACTCCCCAGGAGAGGGGGGTGGGGGGGGGGTAGGGGCTGTTCTATGTCACGTCCAGTTTAACTCTGTGTGTGTGTGTGGTGGGGGGGGGGGGGGGTTCTGGAGGGGTCTTTCTTTTCCAGGTTTCTATGATGAACTAAATCAGATTGGCTTGGGCTATGCTTAGTCCAAGTACACATGTGGTGTAGACTTAAAGTCATACACTACAAATCATTCCAATGATCACCAGTATTTATAAATCAGCTTAGCAGTTTTTAACCTAGTGCAGGCATACTGTTTTTTTCTGATCAAAATTTATCATTGAATATTATCTTAACAGAGAGAATTGCCTACTGGTAAAAGTCAAGGGGAACACAAAGAACAATGGTCAGCCTGTTAACAAAGAATCATAACCACTGGGAGAGAGCTTTTCCCATATGATGGCAAGGAACCTATTACACAGACTAATCATTCATCAGTTTGCTAAATGTCACTAAGTATTTGTACAAAGTTACCATGTTAATCCACATGGCGTACATAAAATCAATACATAGATTCGGAAATGTAAAACAGACTTCCAACTCACTTCTTTTGGGAATAAACCAGTGAATGACATCCCAATGTTCCAGAGACTGCAAAACAGATTTTGAGTCAACACATATGAGAATATTGTGAAAAGGCATGGGAGCATCATAAATGTAGCTCAAAGCCATCAATATTGCATATAACTCTGCTGTAAATATGGAAAATCCTTTGCAAAGATGATAATTCTTTTTTCACACTTAGGCTATGAATGACAAAACCAGAACCACTACCAATGTTATCTAGGACTGAGCCATCAGTGTAAATTTTCAGGTGATTGCTATAAAAATTATCAAGATGAACTCTGACCTCACTAACCAAGAGATTAACGTTTTCAGTTTTAGAAACACTTGTGTAATTATAATCAAAATTTCCACACAAATGCTCCCATGGGGGAATCTTAGGTGTTGTGGGATCTTCAGAAACTGTTGATAAATCAATGTTACAATCAGACATAAGCTTATACGCGTAATTTCTAAGTGGTTGTATATAAAATATTTCTAGCTCGTTTGGGATAATCTTCGTTCGAATCCATCATTAATCTTTTCTTTGCCGTGGTTAATAAATGTTCTATATGCTTTTTCCAACTAAGTTTTGTTGTCAAAAAGACTCCTAAAAATTTAATACAGTTTTGATATTTCAAGATATTATCCTCTGATTTCAAAATGGTAACATGGAAGGATTTTCACAATTATTGAATAGCAGCAAACATGTTTTTTTCACCTGAGAATTTTAAACCATTTTCTTTTATATAATTCGATAAATTGTTTAGTTCCTGTTGATAAATTGTCTGCACATGACTGATAATCCTCTTATTCGAACTTTTTCTTAAACTGGTGTTTATCCATATTGCAATATCATCAGCGTATTGAACCACATGGGTGTTCTTAGACAAAGCTTTTGGAAGATCATAAACAAAAATGGAGAATAAAATTGGAGCAATTATTGAACCTTGTGGAATCCCCATATCTATACTTCTGAAAGATGGGTAGGTATTGGCAATTTTTTTTTGTACACGTGTGTCTCACCTTCAAAAAGGCTTTAATATATCCATACAATTTGCCACAAATTCCAATCTCCTTTAATCTGAATAATAATCTGGCATGCCAAACACTGTCATATGCCTTTTTAACGTAAAAAAAATGTAGCTAGTGCGTTTTTTCTTCGTGAAAATTGACGTTTGACCTGAGTAGTAAGCTTAACCAAATGATCTGTAGTGCATCTTCCTTTCCTAAAGCCAGCCTGCTGAACTGGAATGATGTTATTTTTTTCCACAATAAAAAGTGATCCGTTTGAGTATAATATTTTCCATAATTTTTTTCAACATGAGAAGTAAGCGAAATTGGTCTATAGCTGATAACCGAATATCTAAGTTTTCCCTCTTTTAGAACTGGTACAACTACTGAACTCTTCCAGATTTTAGGAATAGCGCCAATATCCCAACATTTTTGGAATAAGAATGTAGCAAACCTATCCAAGAAGAAGGCAAGTGACAGAGCATCTGGTGAGAAATGCCATCTAGACCAACTGCTGAAATTCAAGAGGAAATAGAAGCTAATGCTTCTTTCAATTCTGTAATTCGTAAAGGAGAATTTAGTGTTCTTGAATTGGGCTAGGGTCTGAATACGTATCTTTTTTTCTTCTTCAGTTGTTCTATAAAGCTTAGCCTCTGAATTCAGACTTGCAGAACGACTGTTACATGAAAAAGTATTCACAAATGCCTCAGCCTTATCCAAAGCAGTTGGAAATTCTGTATCTAGTTTCACAGGAAATGACTGTATCCTGTTACAATTTTTTCATCTCTTTTATTTTCTTCCAAACCTTGTACATATCCTTTGAATCTGTAATCTTCGAGTAGCAAAATATTTCCCAATATGTCTTTTTCGCTTGAGCGATGACCTTTTTGCAAATATTTTTCCTGTATTTTCATGGATTGAAAATTGTCTTCAGTCTTATTTCTAATCCATGACTTAAATGCCTTGCACTTTGATGTCACCGCTAATTTTACACTCCTCCGTCCACCACACATTACCATATATTTACCAATTTTCTTGTAATCACATTTTGATATCGCCTTATCAGCTGCAAGTAGTAATCTCTCTTCTTAAAATTTGAATAAAATTCATCAATGTTTTCACTGATTATTGAATCAGGATCATGAGACTCTAAGCATTTGCTGTACTCTTCCCAATTCGCAAATTTGTAATTATATTTTGGTATGTTTTCCACTGGATCTGTCGAGTTTGAATTGAAATTGACTGAGAGCGATGGTAATGGGAAGATGGTCACTTCCAAGACAATCTTCTCCTGGGGACCAATCATAATCTACAGCTAAGTTTGAGGACATTAAAGACAAATCAATAGCGCTGGGATTATGAGTTGAGACATCAGGAATTCTTGTAATGCGACTATCATTCAATAATATTTACTCCGAATCTACAACATTTTCAACAAACCTATTACATGTTACTTTAGAGCTGTCTGTATCCCAGAAAGGGGTATGGGAATTAAAAAATCACCCAAAACTATCACCACCAAAACATTGTTTCTTGGAGAAATCCATACTTTTAAGCCAATCTGTATTGTCCTCCCTTTGGACCAGATGGGTATCCCATTGATAATATGTTACATATTGAGCTATCATTTACTTTAACTGCAGCACTGACAGCAAAACAACCTTCTTTCTCATTTGGTGCTGGCCACAGAAAAATATTTGAATATTCAAAGCCACACCTTATATATAATGCGCATTGAACTTTTTCGTTTAACCTGTTAATGGTAAAAAGTGGAGGATAACAAAAAATCCTTTATATTGGGAAGCTTATGTTTTTCAACATTGAGAGACTGAAGGGCTAGCACACAAAAATTTCCCTGCAGAACATGATTTTCAAATGATGGTAGTTAGTGGAAATAGACCTTGTATTCCACTGTAAAATTTTGAAACACCCATTACATTGTTGCTTAATAAGAGTTAATCTTCAAGTTCAATATTCATTGAATCATTTTCTGACAACCCAAGGGGGGAGCTATCAGACACCAGGAGGAGGTAGAAAGTCACAGGGGCGCGCGACCATCCTCTGCCAAAGAACTTTCCCGCGCATCTGCGTTTTGGCCGCTCCCAGATGAGATTATGAAGATGTCGCCCACGGAAGCCAGCCATCAACCGCGCCCCTTCATGACTGGGGTGAAAGGAGATCCTGATAATGTCTCACCTGACCGACAGCGTCATACCCCATGAAAGAAACGTTTTTGATTTTGTTTTCAATGTACATGGAGTATACATGAGCATTGTAGGACTTGGTGAGCGACGTTCGTGTCGAGTGGACGCGTTTGGGAGAGAGGTCCGCTTTTTTTGCACTCCGTGCAGTTTGACTTAGTCTGTTTTATTTTTCGATATTGAACGCTAAGTGAAAAGCTGTTTGCTGTATTTGCGCAGAAATAATCTGGACTGTACTATTTCCTTTGCTCTACATCTGAAGTTCGTGTTTTCTTCGAAATACCTCGAGTATTTTTTTTTTTCTAAAGTTAACCCACTTTCCTGTCGTGGTGCTTCACTTTGACTCACGATCCAGGTCTCGTTTCACCTTTCAGTGACAGTGTGGTGGGAAGCTCACAAAGTGCTGGCATTTACTTTCCTCTTCTTCTCTGAAAAGGATCCAGTCTTCAGTATTTTCCAGGTTGGTTCGAAGAATTAGATAAAACGCATTTGGTTCGAAAGGTGAACAGACAACATTATATGGTGTAAACCTACTGATCTCAAAGCTACATTTCGTGTGTGCCCAGTGCAACGTGTGTTTAGACAAGATAAATCAAGACTTGGAAAACGGAAAAAGGAAAAAATCTTACTCACTCTCCTAACACACCTCACGATCTTCTTTAAGATCCGAAAATAATCAGACACTATGAATGACAGAAAAGTACCAGGCGTCACCCCAGTGTTCCTTATTAATAAGGAACTCCCCGCCTTTGAAGAAAAAACAGTTCACTACAGCAGAAATATGTTCTGCAGCTGAAAAGAAATGTGGATTCGAATCGATGGATGGTGCTCAACGGATTGGAGGCCTGTGGAGGATTTATCCTCACAGTAGTGCAGCGCGTCAAAAAAAACTGTTACTGCAAGGATTCTCATTGAGAGGGATTCAGGTGGAGGTGAAGGATAAGAATCCTTTCCTGATAACGTCCCCTGATGGTTCCCAACATGAAATACCGTCCACCAAGTTGATCATTAGTAAAATCCCCCTTTCGTTTTCAGATGATGAAATATTACAAGCCATTAAAAAGTTAAAGTAAACATTCGCTCGAAGCTCATCTTAGAGAAGGATAGAGACAGCAACGGTAAACTAACAAGATGGAAAACTGGAAGAAGATTTCTGTACATTGATGTCCCCAAAGAACCTCTCCCCAAAACAATAGAAATAAGTCAGTTCAAAGGGTCCCTTTCATCATAAGAGCAAAAGGTTGTTGATGATAGACAGAAGATGGGTGAGTGCCGAAAAACTGCTTCCAAAAGGGTCATGACTCTTCCTCCTGCTCAAATCCAGTGAAGTGCTGGCAGTGCTTCTTGGACGGTCATAAGGCAGGTGACCCCGAGTGCGAAATGACGCCGGCTGATAGAGAGGGGCCAACAGGAAATCTTGATGGCATGGACTACAGCAAGCCATACATTCAGCCTGACAAAAACACAACACAACAAAAAAAACATCTGTTGACGGACAGTCTCAACTGAAACCCAAATCCGACAGAAGAGGCAGATCTAAGAGTCGACCGACAGGAAATAATACACAAAGCAAGTTGAAATTCGCCAGGGACACCTCCCGATCTGCATCAGGGAAACGCAGACTGGGGTCTGACGCCACCCCTCCGCAACAGCCCGACAAGCAGCGCCACCAGACAGAGAAGGAGCTTGAAGATGAACCCCCCCTCAAATGACGACGGGGAGGAGGAGGAGTGTACCGATTCTCCGGCTTCAGTGTGGGAATGACTTGATACCCCTTGGTGATAGGTTGGGGCTCGGTCGTGCTTGACGTTTATGGACATTGAGTTTGGACAATGATTTTGATGACTTTGGTTGTCCCAAAACATATTTGCTAAACGAACTTATTTTTGATCATGAATAGATTAAGAATTTTGTCTTTAAACACTAGAGGTTTAAGCAACAAACTTAAACGAAAAGCTTTGTTTTCACAAATTAAAAACCAGAAAATAGATATCGCATGCCTCCAGGAAACGCATGTAACGAAAAAGATGCACCACTTTGGGAAAAAGAGTGGGGAGGAAAACTGCTATATCAGTCTGGTCTCTAGCACAGCCGTGGAGAAATAATCCTTACTGTAAAGCATTTCAAAGGGGAGATTAGCTGCTGCTGAAACAGGCTGAAAGAATGATGATCGCTTCAGTTAATATATGTTCAAAATCGTTCACACTAGTAAATCTGTACGCACCAAACGACAAAAGGGATAAAATGGTGTTTTTTTCAATAAAATGAAGTCAGTTCTTACAAATTACACAGATAACTTAATTATAACCGGTGATTTTAACACCGTAATGTCTAATGACATGGACATAATATTGGGGAACCCACATTGGCAGAAAGAGATAGACATATTTAAAGACGTAGTTGGTAAACTTGAATTGACAGACATATGGAGAGAGTTTCATAAAGAGGAAAAATCATACACGTGGTGCAGAAGAAATCCCTTTATAGCAAGACGTCTTGATTACTTCTTTACAAAACGCAGAAGTACTGAATCGGTGTGTTTCATGCTATATACTGTCGGTGCCCAACTCTGACCATAGAGCAGTTACTCTTGAAATAAATAATTCACCGTTTTTAAGGGGTCCAGGATTCTGGAAATTCAATAATTCATATTTGAAAGACAACATCTTTATTGAGAAAATGAATAGAAAATTGGAATTTATGCTGGAAAGTATGGAAGTCTCAACTGCGGACATATCCAGCCACTGGGAAAACTGCAAAATGAAGATTAAAGACATCTGTGTGGAATATGGAAAATTTAAAGCGAGTCAGACGAAAAATGAGATAATTCAACAGCAGGGAGAGTTACAACTGCTGGAAGAGGCAAGTGCCAGAGACCCACAAAATGCAAGGATCCACTCACAAACTGAAACTATTAAACAAAAATTAGAACTGATCTCGTTAGAAAAAGCAAGAGGAGCGCAGATTAGATCGAAAATAAACTGGATTGAAAAGGGGAGAAAAAAATATACCAAATTTTTCTTAGGTCTAGAGAAAAGTCGGGCAAAGAATAACATAATGACTCAAATTAAAAAGGACAGTGGGGACATAATTTCAAATCAAGCAGATATTCTCACAGAACAAGTTAAATTTTTACTCCGAAATGTATAGTAAGCCAACACACACAAAGGAAAACCTTAAAGAAGAACTTAATACATACCTTGCGAACGAACATTTTCCCAAATTAGACAATGAAGAGGCCAGACTGTGCGAAGGTGAGATCTCGCAAAACGAAGCAGGTGTAGCTCTAAAATCAATGAAAAATGGCATGTCTCCGGGAAGAGACGGCTTGACAGTTGAGTTTTATAAGTTCTTCTGGAATAAGTTAAAAATGGTGGTTACCAAATCGTTTAATGATGCATATGACAGAGGGGAAATGAGCTTACACAAAAGCAAGGCATTTTAATATTACTACACAAAGGAGCAGATACATGAGCATTGTATACCATGCACTTTGCCTCCAGTCTCTCTAGTCTAACCGGAAGAGCCTTACTGAAAACTATTTTGGCTCGGGGGAACGCATCCTTGACAGTCTCTATGGCAGACACCATTTTTCTTCCAATTTCAACTGCTTCTTTTCCTTTAAGGTCGTTTATCCCCACACGTGCAAAACTACGCACTCTGGATCAGGAGACAGATCTTCCCTAGCCTTTTCAGCTACTGTTTGGATGTCATCAATGACAAAAGCCTTTCGGGCTGCAACCTGAAGACCATAGGCCATCCCCAGTCGGACTGAATCAGTCTTATGGAAGGTAAAATCACTAATAACCAAAACAATTGGGGAGTCAGAATGTTCCTTGTTGTTCTGGTATTCTTTGTCCTGAGTTCTCCACGCCCTATTTCGCGTCATCTTTCCAGCGTCATTGGACTTGACGTCATTTTCCTTTTGCTTGATTGGAACATTCTTCTTGGCTGGGGTGTTCTTTTTACCCCTTCCTCTCCATCTGTCCTGACATACACTTAAGGCCTATCCAGAGATGCAGCACAGACAGGTGTCTTTGAAGACCCTTATTGCGGTGACCCACATCGAGCAGCATCAGCATAAGATGGGTAAGGCCGATCCTCTGTTTGCATTCCAGAACTTTTACCATTCACATCACTACTTCTCATTGATTTGATCAAAACATTTTGCTTCTGAACGACTGACTCAAGCGTAGATATCTTTTCACACAGTGTGAGAATCACCTTTTCTAGTCTGTTGATCTTTTCAAGAGTAGGGTCTTTCGTAGAGTCGTTGTCTTGTCCACTGTCATTCTTGTCACCAAATGGGGCTTTCAAACGGTCGTCAGTCGTCTCAAAACATTTTCTCTTCCCAACTAACAGTTTGAATGGCTTTCGATTTTAATTTTACCTTCGAAAACATCGAGGAGGACTTACGTTCATCAGTTTTCAATCTTAGAGATGACCTGGTCATCTTTAGAACATAATTTTCCAAAATTTGATTTTGAGCCAAATAAAACTGGACTTACAACACATCCGCCATCTTGTTCTCCTCAAAAACAGAATGTCTCTGACAATGAAAACAGGAAGTATACACTCCACCAGTGCTCAGCCAACCACAGCACTGCAGTACCTTATATCCTTGGCTGAAACCTCGAAACTTACGGGTGTAAACCAGCGTATGAACACAACTTGAATGAGCCATCAAGATAAAGTCTCTATCAACATCAAATCTAATGTGTTAAAAAGAAAACAATAAGGAAAACGACAAAAGAGGAGCACTTTGATAACGCATTAATGCCTGGATTTTTGTTTTTGACAAAAATAGTGAACACGTTTCAGATTCAGCGTAGTTTGAAGGTTATCAACTGTACTTTTGGCAAATATGTAATTGCAATGATGCTGTGGTGGATGATAATACTGTCCCAAAAATGGGACGTTTGGCGCGAGAGGGGGCGGGTTTTTCATACAGATGATATAATCTCTACTGCAACTGATGGCTAGCTTTTACTTGTTTTTATTATCCTTTGACGACAAACCATGGACGAAAATACACTGTGATGGAAAAATAATGAAAAAAAAAAAATGGGGAATAGGATCATACAAAGTAACAATTATTACAAAAACAAATTTTGAAAACATGCAATGAATCTGTTCTGCAAAGACGAACGTTGCTATCTGTAATACAAAAATGGAAGGGGAGGGGGTAGAATGGTGGAGACAAATCATTCAAAAAAACAAACCAGTCTTTCCAAATACCAAATGCTGATTGTCATTACTATTGGGTATGGTCCTTCCGTCCTGGACGCTGGAGTCACTGAGTGTGGAAATTTGCAAAGCATGTGTCATTCAGTCCCACTCTACACTTCTGACATCTCCTATCGGTTTCCATGCCAAAAACACAGCAGCAAGCTGGGTATGCCAAGGCTTTACAAGATGGTTGATTCCATCAAATCAGACTGAAGTGGACACTGTCTTATCGAGGATGGTTTTTACCCCCTGGCATTAGGGCTGTCCAGCTCCTTTGGTCCTTGGTTCACAGGTCAGGTAGGTCCAAGCAATAGAACGATGTACTGCCAGCAAATCACGAGGCTTTTCCTGGCTGGTGATTGTTTGTCTGTACAGGTGCCAAGTCTGCTGCAAACTCACATCAAGGCAATATGTCAAAATGGGCCACCACCACTTTTTGGTTCTGATGGCTGTAAGGCACTAATCAATATTTTGATCCAGATGGTCTACGCCTCCCCGGTATGGTTATGGTTATAGTGCTTGATGGCGTGAGGCTCGGGTATCTCAATCTCTAGGAAGGCCTTCATTTCACATTGACTTGTTTTGAGTTTCGTTTTCTTTTGAGCGTGCATACTTGTCTGACATGTCAACCATCATCTGGATGAGTTCAGCATCAAAAAAGACTTCAGAGAGTTCCATGGGTGTGGATGAAAATCCAGACACATAACGCTGGGAAACATCCCATTTGAACTTGATCCTCTGTCTTTGGCTGAGTTCTGTGCATCTTCAGTCTCTGGTCTTTGACATCGTCTTCTTTTTTTTTTCTGGAAGTGCTTCTGCTAGTGAAGACCCTTGCCTCTTAGCTGCACATCCGAAAGATGTGGAACCACATGTTGAAGTAGAAGGCCCCTCAGGGTCAGCCTCTCCAGGTGCCTGTGCACAACAATATAGTGAAATTAAATCTACAAATGACACTTGTGAGCAATGAAACAATTACATACCCATGTTACATGTATGAGCCACATTTGGTAATCTCCTGTGGGGATTGGTCTTTGGACATCTCTGTAAATCAATCTTCCAGTTCAGTAACTGGACTATATATCGATCCAGCAGGATCCCAAATGAAGCCCTTATGAACTGTCACTATACTCTGACCAACATCCCCTTGCGGAGAGGACCTATCTCATTGAACGAGTCAGTTGGAAACCATTCATTATCTTCGTAACTGACTTATATTTCAGTAATATTTACAGCTGGTTCAAGTCCTCCTCTTCCTCACATCTGTGAAAGTAGTGCGCACTGCACCCCTTCCCACCACAGTTTGTGCCCTTGCCCTCAGGCACCGATTCAGGTTGTCGACTGTTCCACTTTCGTTCTCATCCGCACTATCCTCATCTGTCAGATCATCATTTGGCAGTGGTTCTACATATATACTTGCTGTTTCAAATGCGAGTTTGTCTTCTAGCATGCTTATTACTTCATACACCATAAAAATCACTGAAACAAACACAATAGCTACATGAGTTGCGTTAGCGGGAAAACAAAAAAAACAAAAACAAAACAAAACAAAAAAAAACATACCCTCTTGTACCTGTCGTCTCATTTTTGGAACGCATCTTTCGGCTCATGGAACACGTGATCTATGTTTTCCAATCAAAATCTAAGAGATACAAATTTAGATCATGATCCAAACAACATTTTGTTCTTATTTGTTATGATTAAAAAGTTACATGCAGTATGAACTGTGGGCTTACCTTTTGGAGGTTGACACTTACAATTGTTCTCTTTAAAATATAGATGCAAATGGCTGCTGTCAGATGCTCCATGGGAAATCATCCATCAAAATTGTGTCTCATTGGCGAAGTAGCTTTCCTTTATTGATGTAGACAAGCGTATGCTCACAAACAATATGATTCACTTTTGAAAGGCTTACAAGTAAAGTGTGCGAAAAATGGGATGCTAGGCATTAATGGGTACACTCCCATCTCCCCTCACACCATATTTCCTCCCGTAAAACACCCTTCTTGTTTTGCAAAACAACAAAAAGCAGTCATGAGAGAGAGAGAGAGAGAGAGAGAGAGAGAGAGAGAGAGAGAGAGAGAGAGGGATACAAGAGAGAGAGAGAGAGAGAGAGAGAGAGAGAGAGAGAGGAGAGAGAGAGAGAGAGAGAGAGAGAGACTTTTTGACACTTTGATATTTTATTGTCATTACCAAAGTGGTCTTTTGACAAGGCGGGAGAGGTCACAGAACAAAAAACACTTCCCTCTTCATTTCCTGCAAACAAATAGTACACTTTCATTCCTAGTGTGTATCAAATCCAAAGTTAACAAAAACAAATAAATTCGTAACATTTCGTTATGTCCTCACCTCACGCACAGGAGTAATGTAGTTAAGTTAAAAGAAAAAAAAAAAAACCAAAAAACAAAAAAACAACAACAACAACAAAAAACCCTAAAGACTGACTCGACCATCCACTCAATCAAATGATGACATTTA
The DNA here is from genome assembly GCA_016801955.1 of Conus betulinus. Taxonomy (NCBI): domain Eukaryota; kingdom Metazoa; phylum Mollusca; class Gastropoda; order Neogastropoda; family Conidae; genus Conus; species Conus betulinus. The sequence goes on along the minus strand of JADBJO010016034.1, from coordinate 13,214 downwards.
CTGATCTCTTCAACATGCTCGACCATCCACTCAATTAAATGATGAATTGTATTTTACTGATCTCTTCAACATTCGATGAATGATAATATTCATTCAGATACCTCTTATAATGTATTATCTTAAATATCACTACCCTTCATCTGTCTAATTTTCAATGCTTCCGCGATGAATTTCGCAACTGATTTAACTACAAGTTCATCATCTGATGATAACACGCCAGCGACATTTTGTCTTTTCGCTATATCTAACTGGAATAATGAACATTTTGTCCGCACTTCATTATAAGGCAGTACAGTGGAACAGAAAGTGTTCTTCGTCATCAATAATGTGTCTACATGCAGGATAAGGAGATTCTGTGGATGTTTCACATTTAAACCATCTTTTGTTCGCACTGAAACCTAAAGTTCTCAGCCTAAATCTTGCGTAATTTATTCTGTGCATTTTATCGGTTATGACATTGAGAAACTTTTCAGAATGGAACACATTCTTAAATGAGAAACACCAGCGATATTTTTCTTTACTTCCCATATCTGAGTGCCAGTTCTGTTTAAAAGAACAAATAAGCCTGTCTTTAAGTCCCACAATGAACTGTTGCTCATTTCCTACTTCCTGGGTCATCCACGCTATTCCAAAACCCTGTTCTGAAAGGACTTTCTTTACTTTATAAGTCCAGTTTTCTGTACCTTTTTCCATTTCTATAAGTATCATATCATAGGCTTGCCTACTCAAACAGGACTGGGGTAGCTTCAAGATCCTCAACCAGTGCCTAATACATTTCACAAATGTACTTATATACGAAGGGTATCTGCCCATTTCTCCATATAAAACGGTCTTGGATGAATGAATAGGTACTTGAAGGAAACGCGCTTCATAGTATACGTATGTACTTTTTCCATCTCTGCGAATTTTCATGCAAGCCCCAAATTTCAGCTGCGTAAGTAAGAAGAGAGTTTTATCTGTGTATCAAACATTTTCCAAACTATACCACAGTCTATACAATTCAGTTTTCACAGGGATTTCAGAATTTCAATAGTACCTTTTTTTTCCCTTTCATCAGAGATTCTTTCCCATGCGTAACGGAAAGTTAATTTTGTTGAAAATATCATTCCAAGATATTTATATGAATTAACTACTTGAACATCTGCTTTTCCATAAGACCATTTTTCATACACTGATAGGTGACCACCCATTCTAAAGCCCACTACATTCGTCTTATCCAAGTTAACTGATAAACCTAAGCGATCTGCTTCTTCTTTCAATACATTTAGTTGGTTTTGCAAACCTACAACTGTTCCGGATAGAAGAACAACATCATCAGCATACAGTAGTAAAACTAATTCAACTGCTCCAGGTATCATCTGGATACCATGTCTTCCTTTGTGGGACAATTCCACCGCCAGTTCGTTTATGAAAAAAGAAACAACTGTGGACTTAACAAGCATCCTTGTTTTACTCCATTTTGACAATCAAAATAATCTGAATACTCACTCTTCACATGCACACATGCAAGCACTGAGTTGTAGACCCCTCTAATAGCCATGTACAATTTACTATTAACACCACCTTTCCACAGAGCATTCCGAGAGAGAGAGAGAGAGAGAGAGAGAGAGAGAGAGAGAGAGAGAGAGAGAGAGAGAGAGAGAGAGAGAGAGAGAGAGAGAGAATAACAACGCATGAAATACAGCAGTTACCACGCAGCGAGCATTCGAAATGAAGAAAACTAATTTAAAACCAAACTATCTTGCTATAAGTGATAAGGAAAAAATCCTGTTTGTGCTTTGACCTTCCAAGCTGTCTCCTGGCAAACTTGCCAGTGTTTTCTCTTTTTTTTTTTTTTTTCCTGATCTAATTGGATATATATATATATATATATATATATATATATATATATATATATATATATATATATATATATGATTAGCAGATGGGAGATTTAACATAAATTGGGCTGATATCTCTAATGCTGTCTTGAAACTAATTTTGAAATGAAGTAGTTTGAGAATAGCAAGACAAAGTTTACTTCCTGAAAACCGGACATCAGAATTTATGAGCTGGAGGACCAGTTGTTAGAGCGCTTTTCTCTTCATGCGATTAGCTTCACGTGTGGTGGAGGCTTATCTCGCCAAATGTCACAGAAATGTTATATACTGGGGAAAAAAAGGAAAATCTTAGTGTTTTTTTTTTCTGTCCCAACCTCTGCGCCACCTCAGGGGTCAATGCACTCTCGCCGTTCATTCCGACACCGGTCCACAGCCACAGCTCGGTTGCCCCGCCGCAACCCCGGCACCGGCAATCCACATGGAGCAGTCAGTGTCAAGTTCAGAAGGCAAAACACCGGAGGAGACACTGCACCGCTGCCGAGTCACCTCGGTGGTGTTCAGTGGCGCCTGTTCTGACCTAACATACGCAGGACACCACCTACTAAGCCCCCTACTGACGACAATAATTGCTCAGTCGCTGAGCTGGCGTGAGTGAGCTCTCCCTCCGGAGGGCGCCACCACGTCCGTCCAACAACAGCCCCCATGGATTCGCCGATACCGGTGACCCCGACGGAACCAAAACAAGGCCACAGACGTGGAGAGGACATCAAAACTGAGGGTCACCATGAGAGCAGGGCATGAAGGGCCACAGAACTTGAGACATTTTTTTTAATGCTCATCGATGAGAATGAGGATGATTAAGATGATGCTACGGATTTCCATTTCGGTCTGAGACTACATGATAGGGCTGTACTCTACGCTTCCTTTCATAATATATCCCGGCGTCAACCAGGCCTGAGAGATACAGACACCTAAGTGTTGGTCAGAAAATTGGAGCAACACTCTCAGAAAAGCATCCATTAAGTGGATGAAACTCGACTGTGCGGTTCCAGTCTACCCAGCTGAGTCCACAGCAAACTCAACTCTGGGTAGGAGCTGGTCGGGGCAGAAAAATCCCACATGACTGATGGGAATCGAACCCGCGACCTCCCAGCTGGGAGTCTGCGACGCTAACCGCTTCGCCATTGTGGCTGGTAAAATCTTAATAAATTACTTGTTTGATGTAAAACAAAAAGGTAAATGTAAACTCGGCGGAAGGCTAGACTGTGACACCAAGCGCCGAATTTTACTCGCTTTTGACAAAATAGTTTGTATTTAAAAGTCACAGTGTATAAGCTTTGTTGTGTAAATACATGATGTCAGACCTTTAAGGTAGCTTGGGTCTCGTTGTAGCTTTGTTGAGCTCATGAATTTTTTTTCTCTAATTTTTGAAAGATTTGATAAACATACTATGACACAAAATATTGCAAAACTCTTAAAACAAAATGAAACAAAAAACAACAACGTCGACGACGACGTCAACAACAACAACAACAACAACAACAACAACAACAACAACAACAACAACAAAGCAAGAAAAGCAAAACACACACACACACACACACACACACACACACACACACACACACACACACACACACACACACACACACACACACACACACACACACACAGAGCAAGAAAACCTTAACAAACGTGCAAAGACCTTTGTTAGTCACGATATAATAAATCTAGAGTTGTCATGTAATCTGTATGTATCTGTGGCGGTTAATAACCCTTATTATTTGTAAATTTTTTTTTCATTTTCCCGCCCTGTCACTTCGTGTTGAAACTAAAAGTTGAATAATGATGTTATTTTGAAAATACAGAAACAAAGATCGGACAGTGTTCGAATTGTTTTTCCCCTTCTTTTTCTTTCTTTCTTTATTTGTTTGTTTGTTCGTTTTGTTTTGTTTCAAATGTCTTTTCCTCCATGCATTTTTTTTTCGTTTGAATGGTGTCATTCCTCTAAAATCTCTCATCAAGTTTCCATATCCATAGTTTATATTCACACTCACTAGCCACCCCAATAGCCAACACACACACACACACACACACACACACACACACACACACACACACACACACACACACACACACAGATAGACAGACAAACAGACAGATAGACAAACACAGACAGACAGAGAGAGAGAGAGAGAGAGAGAGAGAGAGAGAGAGAGAGAGAGATATTTAAGCTATTATTCATTTACTTTCAATGAACATTGGTAGATAGTGACGCCTTATTTAAACAAAATATTCTTGCATCGCCTTTTTAAAACTATATTCTTCAGTTCTAAACCTTTCTCTTAAAATGTGCTTGAAAATCTCCATGGATGGAAGTCACTGTTGAGATTTACTACAGTATATGTGCTGCTTGGTAGTAAGATCAATCCCCCAAACATCTCATCAGCGGTGATTTCTTTATTAATTCCAAATACTCCTGTCGTGCCACCTTGACAGCAACTTTTATTTTCCAGAAATCGTGTGTGTTGTGTGTGTGTGTGTGTGTGTGTGTGTGTGTGTGTGTGTGTGTGTGTGTTTGCTGCAAAAAAAAAACTCATCTTGTTACATCCTCAGAGTATATGCTCAATATCTTATTTCTCCCTTTTGCAGAATGTACAGTTTGTTTTCTCAGAAACTCACGTTTCTTTTAAAATTACATTTGTAACACGTCTTCAGTGCACTTCTCCTAGCTGATGTACTTAATCTCTTCATTTCATGAACGTTGACAAAACAGAACTTACATTTGATTTGTCTAACTTTTAATTCATTTCCAGTTTGGTTTCTAGTCATCTCCATTAACAATTCTATCAGAATGTCTGGATAGTGCTGGGGTGGGTAAATATTGTTTCAGGGTTGCTTCGTGGCATTGGATGTGTTATTTATTTTTATTTATTTATTTATTTATTTATTTATGCCTTTCTGCCTTGTATATTGTGTTACTGTTCATATACATTAAGTTTAACACATGAAGTCAGAACCAAATCCATGCCTTGCTTTCAAATCTTGGTAAACTCATAAATATTCCATTTTATTTTAATCAATCGGCAGGTCTGTACACACACACACACACACACACACACACACACACACACACACATACATACATACATATATATATATATATATATATATATATATATATATATATATATATATATATATTCAATTTTAAACAAAGTTTGCTCTCTTATGTCTTTGGTACTACGGTATTGCACACCAGCCTTTTTCTGGGATAGCATTCTTCTTAAAACCGAAAAGACAGAGAAGTCAAATTACCACTTTCCTCAGTCACTGAGGAAAAGTAATCAGGTTTCAAAATACTGGTATCTGACCAGGAGTTATATGTAAGTGAGTATCCTCCCTATTGGAGATTGTCTCCCCCTTGGAGACTATGAGCTTGCTGAAGGATCATGTTGAGCATTTACTATTCCCCATTCACCCACTCAAGCACATACTGTTAGTTAGGCAGAATTATTTACCACTGCAGATATGATGCTCATCTCCCCCTACTTCTTCAATCTAAGACATAAGTGCAAGCTTTGTTTATAATTGAGTATTTCTTGCAGTCATTTCAACACCAATCTGCTCTGTAAGTTTCTGGGATAGTGCTCGGTACTTATTCGTGGAATGTATTAGTTTATTGCAATTTAGTCCCTTGCAGTTTCCTTCCAAGAACTGGCCCGCAGCACTTGTGTCTTAAGAGGTTATCTGTTTTATATTTCTCTACTTTCCACAAGAAAATATAGCTTGTTTTACACTTTCATGATTTTTGTTTGTTTTTTAGCTGGCACCTGTGGGTTTTTTTTTTTAAACACACAAACAAACATACTACAGTATTGCACACCAGCCTTTTTCTGGGATAGCATTCTTCTTAAACCGAAAAGACAGAGAAGTCAAATTACCACTTTCCGCTGTCACTGAGGAAAAAACAGTCAGGTTTCGAAATACTGGTATCTGACCAGGAGTTACGTGTTAGTGAGTTTCCTCCCTATTGGAGATTGTCTCCCCCTTGAAGACTATAAGCTTGCTGAAGGATCATGTTGAGAAGCATATATTATTCCCCATTCACCCACTCAAGCACATGCTGTTAGTTAGGCAGAATTATCTACCACTGCACATATGAATGCTCATCTCCCCCTGTGTCTTCAATCTAAGACATAAGAGCAAGCTATGTTTATAATTGAATATTTCTTGCAGTCGTTGCAACATCGAGCTCCTCTGTAAGTTGCTGCAATGGTGCCCAATACTTGTCCTTGGAATTTATTAGTCTATTGTATATATATATATATATATATATATATATATATATATATATATATATATATATATATATATAAAAACCCAAACGCTAAAATTGGCACCGCTCCCAGCAGCTGAAAGAGTCTGGACGATAAAACCATCACTGGATCAATATAAAATCAAGAATTCGTCCACTCAATGTCTTCCCTTCTTTTTTATTTCAAATTTTCGCCTTTTTGAAGGCTCCTCAGGAACATTATTACTTTTTCTCAGCTGCTTATATTCTTGACCAAAGGAGAAGTGTACATATATATATATATATATATATATATATATATATATATATATATATATATATATATATTATAGAATAATAAATTCCAAGGATAAGTAACCGAGCACCATTCTAGCAACTTGCAGACCAGCTCGGTGTTGAAATGACTGTAAAAAATATTCAATTATAAACAAAGGTTGCTCTTATGTCTTAGATGGAAGAAATAGGGGGAGATAAGCATACATATCTGCAGTGGTAGTAGTTAATTCTGCCTAACTAACAGCATGTGTTTGGGAGGGTGGATGGGGAATAATAAATGCTTCTCAAAATGAGCCTTCAGCAAACTTATAGTCTCCAAGGGAGAGACAATCTCCAATGGGGAGGAGGTGTGCAATAACCGTAGTATGTTTGTTGAGAAGCAAAAGAAAATCATGAAAGAGTAAAACAAGCTACATTTTCTTGTGAAAAGTAGAAAATATAAAAGATAACCTCTTAAGACACAAGTGCTGAGGGCAAGTTCTTGGAATGAATCTGCAAGGGATTAAATTATAATAGACTAATACATTCCAAGGATGAGTACCAAGCACCATTCCAGTAGCTTACAGCGTGGTGTTGGAATGACTGCAAAAAATATTCAATTATAAGCAAAGATTACTCTTTTGTCTGAGATTGAAGAAATAGGGGGAGATAAGCATACATATCTGCAGTGGTAGTCAATTCTGCCTCACTAACAGTATGTGCTTAGGAAGGTGGATGGGGAATAATAAATGCTTTCAAAATGAGCCTTCAACAAGCTTATAGTCTCCAAGGGAGAGACAATCTCCAGTGGGGAGGAAACGCAATAGCATATAACTCTCCTGGTCAGATACCGTTATTTCAAAACCATATTGTTCTCCTCAGTGACCGTGAAGAGTGGTAACTTGATTCCTCTGCCTTTTCGGTTTTAAGAAGAATGCTATCCAGGAAAGGCTGGCTGGTGTGCAAACCGTAGTATGTTTGCTGAGTTTTCAAAAAACCAACCAAAGGTGCCATCTAAGAAGCAAAAGAAAATCATGAAAGAGCAAAACAAGCCACATGTTCTTGTGAAAAGTAGAAAATATAAAAAGATGACCTCTTAAGCCACAAGTGATGAGGGCCAGTCTTGGAATAAATCTACAAGGGACTAAGTTATAATAGACTAATACATTCCAAGGATAAGTAACTGAGCGCAATTCCAGCAACTTACAGAGCAGCTTGGTGTTGGAATGACTGCAAGAAATATTCAATAATAAACAAAGCTTGCGCTTATGTCTTAGGTGGAAGAAATAGAGGGAGATGGGCATACATATCTGCAGTGGTATTTAATTCTGCCTAACTAATAGTATGTGCTTGGGAGGGTGAATGGGGAATAACAAATGTTTCTCAAAATGAGCCTTCAGCAAACTTATAGTCTCCAAGGGAGAGACAATCTCCAGTTGGGAGGAAACTCGCAAAAACATATAACTTCTGGTCAGATACCAGTATTCGAAGCCCGATTGTTTGATATAGGTCAGAGTTGTGGAGATTGGATCGAAAAATAAATTGTGAATAAGTTCAATCAATTTTCTGGCCTAAAAAAGTGTTGGGGGAGTGGATATGAAAAAATCAATGACTTTTTTTTAGATAGATAGACAAACAGGTACCCACTGTATACAAACTCGGCAATTTAGGGGCGTCTGTTGCTGTTTCAAACCAGTAAAAATTAGTGTTGATCAAAAACCAAGGAAATCTTACGCCACTTATATGATTTGGACCCAAAGTGGAATAAATAAGTGGATATCAAACATGCGATTATTTTTCTATGATTTGCGTTCGGTTGTGTAAGGGAATGTGAAGGTGTTGGTGAAGAAAATATTTTATATAAAATTGTTTGCCAGAGATCAATTATTTGTAGGTGGCTGGACTGGAAAAGTCATATAAAATCAAGTTAAGGGTTTCAAATGTGTATAAGCTGTACCTCTAGTTATTTGGTGAAAACATATATCTTATTTGACGTGATAGATATTTGTGGTTCACTATTACTAGAGTTAGATTTAGTATTCTGAAATTAATACACATTCATATTGATTTAAAAACCATATATGGTAATGAGGTATCCTGTCCATTGTGTAAAAATTCAATTGAGGATGAGCTTTCATTTTGTTCTAATATGTTCTGTTCTGAACGATCTTATATGAAATTGATTCCAGAGAAATTCTGTGTGCATCCATTCTTATTTGAATTTTGCTGATGTGTGGCTTCGAAAGATAAAGGAACAGTACGCAAATCAGCATTGTATCCACATAAAACTTTTCATTTTGGACAAAAACTCCTCTCTCGTGATTTCTCCTGGAATATAATGTTTGTAATGGACTATGAGTTTAGCTTTAATTCCCAAAACTAATACCTGCTAAACACTGTGGCCCATTATAATCTGTGGAGATTTAAATTCAAGAGCTGGTTCACTCAGTGTTAAAGCTGTTGACATACATGATTCTTTTTTTGTGATGTGCGGGAATCTGTTGACAGTAATGATTTAAAAGAACCCCCTGATAAAGTGCGTCTGTCAACGGACAATGTAGTTAATTCTTTTGGTCGCTATCTGTTATCTGTGTGTGAACTGTATGAATTGTGCATTTTAAATGGACTTGTGTCCCGGACTTTCTCGGGAGATTTCACATATGTATCATCGAATGGATGCAGTGTTATAGACTATCTTCTGGTTTCCAACTCCTTAGTAAATATGTGTTAATGTTTTAATCTTATACCTATGGTTTGAAACACTCACGCTGCAATTGAATTGTCGCTCAATCTTCAAAATGTTTTTTTTTATTCCGAACAAAACCTTGATCGTGAAACCTTTTCAGTTACAAAATACACATGGAATGATGATCAGCGTGTTGCTTACAATGACCTCATGTGCAGTGTCGAGGTGAGAGCTACCTTGGATGAAGCCATGTCACTTATTGAAAATGATATAAATTTGGCGCTTGCTTAATTTAATGAGTGTTTTGTTTTTATGCAGGAAATTGCATGAAGAAAACTTAATATATTGGATGTTAAAATATGAAAAATATGGTTTGACTTGGAATGTAGGCAGAGTAGAACTTTCTTGCGCCAGCATCAGCGTCAACTTGGCAAAAGCCATATTGATACTTAAAGTCTAGCTTACTCTGAAAAAAGAAAACAGTATAAAGAGTTATTAGAACCGAAAAAAGAAACTGCATAAATAAACGATTGTGCGCTCAATAGAGAATAATTTAAACGATGCAAGAAAATTGTGGGATACCATTCGTTCTGTGACATCTAGGACTGGTGTTCAAAATACGATAACAAAAAAATGAATGGTTTCATCATTTTGATAATGTGTTTAATTCTGTGCCAGACACTGTTGCAAATGCAGTTGGTGATATTGATGTTCCTTGTGATGATGGCGATAATTACACACTTAACAGTGACGACGATTCAGTTCCTCTTGATAACACGCGTACCATCGAATGTGATGCGCTCAATGAGTCAATAACAGCAGATGAAATTCGAGCTGCTGTACAAGCACTTAAATCTCGGAAGGCACCCGGCCAAGAGAGATTCATTCGGGAATTTTACAAAAATAGCATTGAACAAATATTGCCTTTCCTTGTTAAAGTTTGAACTATCTTTGTGATCATGGGCTTTTTCCTGGCGAGTGGTCATTGTCCATTATTAAGCCTCTGCACAAAAAGGGCGATGTGAATGTTCCAGACAATTATAGAGGCATTTCTCTTCTCAATATTTGTAGTAAGTTTTATAAATTTGTATTGAACAAGCGCATTTCAAACTGGATTGACGACAAGGGAATTGCTGGTGAAGAGCAAGCTGGATTCAGGGAGGGTTACTGTACAGCAGATCACATATTCATTGTCTATGCTATGGTACTAAAGCAAGTTGTGAGACACAGGAAATTGCATGTAGTATTTATAGATTTCTGCAAAGCTTTTGATACTGTGTGCAGAGGAAAGTTATGGATTATCTTGCATAAAAACGGCCTACAAGGCAAGATACTCAGTGCTTTAAAATCGGTGTATAATGTTGTCAAAGCAAGGGGTGCATGTTGGTGGTGAATTACAGATGCTTTTTGTGCCCTCAAGGCTTGACAAAGGGGGGACGTTTGCTCACCTGTGGTTTTTTTTTTTTTTTTTTTTTTTTTTTGCTCTTTATAAATGAGCTGACGAAAGATGTGCTTGAATCTGGTCGCCATGGTGTTCAGTTCACGACAGATTTTATTCAAATACTAATCCTCCTGTTTGCTGATGATATTGCACTAATATGTGATAGTGTTACTGGTCTTCAGACGCAGTTGAATATTTGTCTGATTCAGCTAAACGTCTTGATCTCATTGTAAATATGGAAAAATCGAACATTGTCATTTTTCGGAATGGTGGATACCATGCCTTAAGGAAAACATGGTTTTTGACGATAGCGATTTAAAAATTATAAATATGTACAAATATCTTGGCATTTATTTGTCAACAAGATTAAGTTTTGTATATACGATGTCTGATCTCACAAACAAGGCCAAGAAAGAAATATTAGCAATCATAAGAAAGATGTGGTCAATTGGCGAGCATTCTCCTGCCTTCCTTTTTTTTTGTAACTTTTCGATCGTCAGATCCAACCCATTTTAACATATGAGCTGAAATCTGGGGCTTGACGCAAAATCAAGAACAGTTAGAAAGAATCCATTTAAAACGATTTATGGATGTGAAAATAAAATCGCCGAAGCATGTTATTTATGGAGAAAACAGGCAGGTATCCTTTGTATATATCAACTTTTTGTCAAAAGTGTAAACTTTTGGTTACGTCTTGTACAGATGGACAATGATCGATGTCTCAAAAAGGCCTTTGAAATGCCTTTAAATTTGCAACGCCAAAATTATGAAACACGGGCATGTAAAGTTAGAAATGTACTGTATAACTTTGGTTTGGGGGAGTTTGGGAAGCTCAAGGGGTTTGATAACGTGAACATCTTCCTTGCATGCTTCAGGGAAATGCTTATAGACGGTTTAAAGCAGGACTGGCATGCGTCTTTGGAGTCGCATCCATTTTATAACGCGTATACTTTTTCAAGCAGTCCTTTTCAATAAGTCTACATTTATGTGAGATCAAGACATCAAGAAGCGTAATGTATATTCGAGATTTAGAATTGGAATGTCTCCATTGAAATGTCTTTTTTTGATGTGTACACCCTACCCGAACAGTGATGTGAATTGTCCATTTTGTCCCAATGCTCCAGAAACTGAACTCCATTTTTTTTTGTTTGTCACCAGTATGTTTTATAGACAGCCTTCCATGTTTAAGTTTTTTCGTTGTTGCTTGCGAATACGTACAAACGCATTATGGAAAGGCTATCCCTTTTCATATTCAAAGCTTTGAGGTTAAGACATGAGAGTATGACTGTGATTTTTTTTTTTATTATTATTATTGATTTTGAATATTCACTCCATTGTATGGGCAAATGGCCTGATCTGTTAAAACATTCCGACTCCGACTCCCACTTCGACTCCAACTCCGACTGAGATACTCTCTCTCTCTCTCTCTCTCTCTCTCTCTCTCTCTCTCTCTCTCTCTCTCTGTTAAGCATTTTATTCCTAGTTGAGGCAGATTAGCACACTGACGGTGGCAAGGAAAGCTTCAGATTTTTTTTTTCGTATTTGTCTATTTACTGTTTGTTTTTGTTTTTTGTTGTTTTTTTTCTTTCCATGTATGTATTTATCTATCTGTTTGTTTGTTCATGATGCCAGGGATTTTTTGTATACACTTTAAACAACTTACTATCGATGATATATGATCTAAACTTATCATTTACTGGAACACACACACACACACACACACACACACACACACACACACACACACACACACACACACACACACACAAGATTCCATTACATTTGGGGGGGGGGGGGGGGGGTAGGGGGGATGCGAAATGCTAGCGCAGGTAGACACAACATGAAAAAAAGGCTTAATGAAAAACAACAGGTACGGAATTTCGCCAATTATAAGTATATTCTTTGGTGATACATATATAAAAATGCGGCTGAATTGTTTATTTTATGGTTCAACAAACTGAGATTCTCTCTTACAAGAACGCATTTCGAGCTTCGTAGAGAACTGAGGTTCTGTCTTAGAACCATGCGTTTCATTCTTCGTAGACTATATCTGTGTTCATTGACACTATGGAACACATGTTTCTCGGGATGAATTCCAAAATGTCCTGCAATTTCACCTCACCATTCACGCTTTTTGGTTAAGAAAATTAAGCTTTAAACCAACGACACTTAATTTTATGGAGGAGTTATATGCGAGCATAGCACATTCAATTCGAATTAGAGTACATAAAAGTCTAAGATTGAAGTGTCAAATTGTATAAAAAGAGGAACCTGGACAAAGTATTTACCATTCCTCTCTATCTAAAAAAAAAAAAAAAAGACCCTAATGTCTTCAGCTAAGGCAGTCACCTGTCATATTTTCGATTTCTTAAGGGAATGTGAGGATTTGCCAATGGCAGAGAGGATTAAGGTGCTATTAGTCTTGATTCAGAGCCCCCCTCCCTCTCCTGTCCCCCCTTACTACTCGTCCCTCAAGTCCATACCTCTCTCCTTCTCATGCTTAAAACTATGAACGAAACTTCTCTTCAGAAGAAATCTGTTTATAATAATATGACTCCTGCCTTTCAACATTAACATGTATTCATTGAATTCAAGAAGGCTTTTGATTTATTTTAAGTCTAGACATATTTCAGAATGGAATGGATTCATTACTATAGCGATTGTAATCCACAGAGAAAAGAATCATTGGCAGTG
>JADBJO010016033.1:40000-41764 GCA_016801955.1 Conus betulinus | reverse complement strand
TACCCTATGAATATATAATATGATATAAAGGAAGGGTAGACTTGGAAGGGCAGTGAGTGATGGAATAGGCAGTGCTATATGCTAACGTGGTATTTTTTTTTTTAAAGTTCTTTTCTGTTGCCCTGAGACGTCTTTATTTCTTATTGCTATCGTTTTGCAATGTGATGGTTGCTTACCATGCAGTTTTTGTTGCCTTTCTTTGCACTGAAATGTTTAACGTGTCTTTTCTTTTTTTCATATGTTATTTATAAAGTGGGCAATAAATCAAGCCAAATGGCTGACGCGGCAGCATAGTTTAGTTTTACCTGCACTAATCCATCACGTAATACATGGATGTACGTGTTCTAACCTCGTGATCTTCTTTTTCTTTTTTCTTTTTTTTTCAAGAAGATTTTTTTTCTCTAGGAAGCGGCCCCGTACGATGCGCTGAACTGTAAAACAAATAAAACTAAACACAGGAGAGGAAAGGGGGGGGAGGGGGGAGGAGAGAGGGGGGTATAGTGTTGACAGGCTAGGGTTGCATAAGGTGTGTATGGATTTCGCCGATGCGATTACATATGAAACGATGTGAGATTAAGCGCGACCCATATGATTCCGCAAAAAAACTTACTTGGTCCTCGAAAACTTCATATGTTTTCGTGTGCCTTTACGAAAAAAGGAATATTTCAGTGAACTGTTATAGCATCATTGCATGTCCGTAACATTACATGCTAGTCTCTTCTTTGAAAGTAGATTGAACTGTACGGTATTATTCCGTATTGCTTTTTGTGTTGTATGGTCCCATTGTACAGTGTTGTATATTCCCACTGTACGGTACTTGTTGTTCTCTATGGGTCCCATTCTAAGTGGTGTACTGCAGTGTGTGTTGTGTTATCCAGTTGTGAGCATTTATCATGATCCCAAATGTCTGGAGATTGTTTATTTTCTCTAGCGGCCCGGAATAGCTCAGTTGGTAGAGCGCCCGGACTCGTGATCCTGGGTCGCGGGTTCGAATTTCGGTACGAATTTCTAGGTGAGTGTGTTACCTACTGAGCCACTTTTTTTTTAATATCTAACATTTCTGTTCACCTTTCTCCGACAGATATAACCCAAGAATGACTATCCAGAAACAATCCTCTCTTCCTTCACTACGTGAGGGTGTTAGCCACTGAGCCGCTTCGCTCGCTTCCTGACGGCTCTGCGCGGCGCTCCCTGGCAGATGTGATGTAGGACAAATATTGAGGAACGACAACAACAACAGAACACCGACAACCAAAGCTGATACACTCTCTCTCTCTCTCTCTCTCTCTCTCTCTCTCTCTCTCTCTCTCTCTCTCTCTCTCTCTCACACACACACACACACACACACACACACACACACACACACACACACACACACACACACACACACATGAACGCACCTGCTTCCCCTAAGCCCACCCCAATCCCCTACACACACACACACACACACACACACACACCACACACACACACACACACACACACACACACACACACACACACACACACACACATATCTGTTTCCCCTAAGCCCACCTCAATCCCTCATACACATGCACACAAATACACACACACACACACACACACACACACACACACACACACACACCACACACACACACACACACACACACACACACACACACACACACACACAGCCGCTCGCACGCAGGGAAGAGTGAGCGAGCAAGCGAGAGAGAGAGAGAGAGAGGGAGAGAGAGAGAGAGAGAGAGAGAGAGAGAGACAGACAGACAGACAGACAGA
>JADBJO010016033.1:25000-27500 GCA_016801955.1 Conus betulinus | reverse complement strand
CCTATATTGCTAGAGGTTTACCATTTAATGTTGTGTTTCGTCTATTCGCAAGCTACAAGTGCCGTTAACTACATTAGCCTCAGGTCCTCCTTCGTACAACCGCAAAGTTCGTTTCTGTAGTTGTATAACCTTAATGTAGGTGCGTGACTGCGTAATTGAGCGATCCGCCAGAATATGTAAGGGGGGCTGACTTCCAGTCGCCGTTATGTGGCTATCCATCATCCCGGCGGCGCGACGCGCGCCTTTTGAATCTTTCGTCCCCGCTATGCACGTCGGTCTCTTTACTAGCACTTAGATTCGACCGTGCGTCCTAATTAGTCGCATGGTATGGACCGACCCCGAGGATAAATGTCCTGTAGGGAGCGCGTCGTCCATTAACTGATGTGGTCGCTCCCATTGAGAACAGCCGAGAGCACAGAGAGAAACAAAGAGGACAGTCTGGTGTGGCGCCATACACCTTTCGTTATCGCAGGTTACAGTACTCCTGAGGGTTATGGGCCTAACTACGACAATCCGCGGTGTTGATCAGGTGTTGCTCGGTGCTCCACTTAGGACGAATCGGGGGGCGTAAATGGCCCATAGGAGCACCCGTCATCAGAAAGGATACCTAACCCAACACTTGTCGAGCACAACTGAAGTGGCCGCACTAAGTGGGTACTTGCGCTGACGCGTAAATCTCCCAGGGTCAGTCGTGAGCCTTACACCGAGGGGGTGTACTTGCAGACGGCATTGCCGTGATCCCAACCTAGGATGATGTTAGAGTCGGCGTTCGGAAATCCATGGTTTACACAGGGCGGCGGACGGGTAGGTACATGTAGTAGACCGCGTCACGATACATTACGAATTTGAGATGCTGTTACGGATGCATCTGTATGAGGCTTTGGGGCTAGACCTCATTAGGGTGGCGAAGACAATTCGTAGTCGATTAACGCCTGGCATCCCTCGCCGCTCATAATCGTTCGCGCCGTCCAAGGGTCACACGCTTAGTGATATCTTTACTGTAGCGACCCTTCTAGGACAGTTACCTCTAAGTAGACCCCTACCAAACTGCCAGGATTCATGCTTGTGTGTTACTCGGTAATTAAGACACGCTAACATGAACACTGCTTTGTTGCCAAACACCTCCCCCCGGGGTAATAAGACAATTGCCGACATGACCATGCCTTGTTGTCACTCCCGGTACTAAAAATTATAAATAAGACATGCTGACATGAATCCTGCTTCGTTGCCAACCCGGTAATAAGCGGTGGTAATAAGGACACGCTGACATGACTCATGCTTTGTTGCCAACCCGGGACTGTTACTAGGTTTATGGTGATAAGAAACGCTGACATGAGGACTCATCATGCTTTGTGCCCAAAACCGGTAATATAAGACTTGAAAATAAGGGACCGGGTGGCGCTGACATGACTCATGCTTGGTGCCAACCCGGGTAGGTGCAACCCGGGTAATAAGACACGCTGACATGACTCATGTTTGTGTTGCCAACCCAAGTAATATGTATAGAGACAATTAGTAGTAGGTAAGTTAAGTAGTAATAAGACACGACACGGTTCATGCATGTTGCTGTGTCAGGCAATAAGAAGACGTACTGACATGAAGGTAAATAGACACACCAATATAATTCATGCTTTGTTACTGTTTTCGATATTAAGACACACTGAACACAGTCCATGCTTTGTTACTGCACGGTATTACGACATACTGAAATGACTCGTGCTTTGTTGTCGCCCCCTGGTGATTAAAAACACTGACAATATCCCTTGCTTTCCTCTCTTGATATTCAAGCATAAGCTCAACAATATCCTATGACACTGGTAATTTTTTTTTTTTTGACTTATATCAATAGTAGAATCTCATTTCCTTCTTCTGTCCCTCGCTTTCCGAACTGAGCTTCCTGGGTTTGTATTGTCTAACGTGGCACGGTGACAGTACCAGTCATCATCGATGGTGCGTATCTCTGACAGAAGCATGGGGTGGTGGATTATGCAAATGACCGTAACCCCTGATGCTCTCAACCATCAAACTTAAGTCGATTCCGTAAGATGGGAACAAAGATTCTGTTGACAAGACAAAAGTGGATGCCTTCCTGCAAGCTGCCAGCAAAAAGGCTGAATGCTCTCTCTCTCTCTCTCTCTCTCTCTCTCTCTCTCTCTCTCTCGCTCTCTCTCTCTCTCTCTCTCTCTCTCCTATACATAAATCTTCGATTAGTAGTTTGTCATAATGACGGTTAAATAAAATGATTGTTTACTTTAGTTCCCCATTGCTGTGTGTAACTGTTCAAGTGTAGGTCCAACTCGAAAATACCCAGAAGAAATTACCGGTATACAGAGAAGAAAAAAAAAAAACTTGTAAATTAATAGCCAAAACAAAGTACATCATGCTCTTGGACATTTCTTATACCTTCTCCTTTCTCCTGGTTCTGCGTGAGCAGCACTAATAATGCTACAGCTACTGTCGTCACGTTATCACTGAAAGAGGTAGGGGGATTAGTTAGGTG
>JADBJO010016033.1:17500-20000 GCA_016801955.1 Conus betulinus | reverse complement strand
AAAAACGTTTTGCCTATTGATATTTCATGTTTTCAAAGAAAATGTCAGTGAGGAGAGTGTTCGAAAAAGTATCTTCCTATACAAACTTTTTTTTGTAAAACTTACTTAGAATCGAAGTCTGCACAATTTTAAACATGGATTATGTTCGTCTTTTCCGTGTGTTTTTGTGGCATAGGACCACCTTCAAGAAAGGACCTGTTAGAGTTGGGTGTTTCTAATTTCCAAGAACTGTTCTGTCATTTTTTTTCTTTTTTTGGTGTGGGTGTTTTATTTCGGATTTTGTGTGTGTGTGTGTGTGTGTGTGTGTGGTGTGTGTGTGTGTGTGTGTGTGTGTGTGTGTGTGTGTGTGTGTGTGTACAACCTCGAGTTAATCTGACAATAAATTGGTTTCAGTCATTCAGTGTGTGTCCAAGATTAAATCTCCAGACAAAGACCCCCCACCCCCCACCCCCCACCCCACCCTGCTCCCCACCTCCAACCGTACAAGACCTAGTAGAATGTGAATTTGAGACCAAATTTAAAAGTATTTGGAAAGAATGAGTTTGAGAGGCTCCGCTCTGCAAAGGAAATGATCGGGACTGCTGCTGACCCATTTAAAGGACAGAGGGGGTCACAATGAAAATAAGAAACCCTGTGACTCCCCCTGACATCATTCAGTCTCTCTTCATCTACTACCCGGCTTTTTTTTTTTTTTTACAAGAACATCTTTCGGGTTCAACCGTCTTGTGTTCGTTCTATTCATTCCTCACATCACCTCAAGTTTAGCCCTACTCGAGGGTGTGTTGTAGAATACTCCTTTCCCTCTCTCCGGATTTTTTTTTTTTTTTTTTTTTTGGGGGGGGGGGGTGTAAAAAGAAGGGGGTGGGTCAGAGGGGCAGGCAGCAGGGCTGTAGACAGCTCCTATCTTTTATGGAGCAGCTTTATGGAGGAAGGAAGGGGAGATCATTTCTGTCTCGCTTCTCTGTGCGTCCCTTTCCCTGGATCCGTGATGAGGTCAGTACCGTTTACTCCGCCGCAGAATGAGATCCACATCAGACTGAGTTCTGTCTCTCTTTGTCTCTTCTCTGTCTGTCTGTTTAGTCTGTTTTTTGTCTGTCTGTCTGTCTGTCAGTCTCTCCGTCTGTCAGTTTGGCTGTCTCTCTCTCTCTTTTTTTTCTCTCTCTCTCTCCTCTCTCTGTCTCTCTGTCTCTGTCTGTCTCTGTCTCTCTCTCTCTCTCTCTCTCTCTCTCTCTCTCTCTCTCTCTCTCTCTCTCTCAAACAAATGACTCCCAAGATCCACATAGTCTGTCCAAGCTCTTTATGTTCCCTTATGCCCCAACCTGACAAAAACGCAGTTCAACCCGACCACGTCAAACACCAGCATCGCCCTGTGAAGGAAATCAGTCGGCACTCCTTCCGTCTGAAATCCCCCGTCACCATTGCTGTGTCACGTCACCATTGCTGTGTCACGTCACCATTGTTGTGTCATGGCACTATTGTTGTGTCATGGCACTATTGTTGTGTCCCGTCACATTGTTGTGTCACGGCACTATTGTTGTGTCACGTCACCATTGTGTCACGGCACCATTGCTGTGTCACGTCACCATTGCTGTGTCACGTCACCATTGCTGTGTCACGTCACCATTGTTGTGTCACGTCACCATTGCTGTGTCACGTCACCATTGTTGTGTCGCGTCACCATTGCTGTGTCGCGTCACCATTGTTGTGTCACGTCACCATTGCTGTGTCACGTCACCAGTGTTGTGTCACGTCACCAGTGTTGTGTCACGGCACCATTGTTGTGTCACGACATCATGAGGAATGCCAGGCTTGTGCTCCCAGAGTTGAACCACTGGACAAAGAAACAAACAAACAAAACGAAACGTGAACCTTTTTCCTTATTTCAAAAAATCGTTTGATCCTCTCCATCATTAAGATATTCTAGAATACTGTTCAATGGGAACACAATTTTCAGGATTTCAAAAAAGCATTCGATCTTCTCCATCACTTAAATATTCTAAAATACTGTTCAACTGAACACATTCTTTATGATTTCACAAAAAGCATTCGATCTTCTCCATCACCTAAATATTCTAGAATACTGTTCAATGGAACACAATTTTGTCAAGAGATCTAAGGTTGTCATGCTTTAGACTTTGGCTATATTTACTCCATACCAGTAACCTGTTCTAATGACATTCATTATGGAGTTTCTTACGGTACATTTTTGCACCCTCTTCTCTTCTGATTTTGTCGACTTACAGCCATCGAAAACTTTACAAAGGATTTCTTTGCCAGTCAGTTGTTGCCCTAAAATACGGGATATCATCCACCAACAGTTTAACGGTATCATTAAAATCCGTGATAATACATCTCAAACAAAAGTAAATCGATTGCTTCTCGCTAATACGTTTCGAAAATCTTTGAAAATTGCTCGGTTTTTTTTTTTGTTTTTTTTTTCTCGTTGTCTTTGTTTTGGTTTGGTTTGGTTTGGTTTGGTTTGGTTTGGTTTGGTTTGGTT